>PVJX010005693.1:0-83041 GCA_004027295.1 Dolichotis patagonum | reverse complement strand
ATTTGGGACGGGACTTGAACTTTTCAAAAGACCATACATCCCATAGAGTTGTAAGAAATCCTTAATAATAAGCTAGAGGCAAGCATTTGTATTTCATTTGAAGAGTTTTAATCCTGTTACAATCAACCCACCTCAGGCAATAACTTTTAGAATTCTATAATATTTTCATCATATGTGTTACAATTTTGCTTTCATGGTCGGTTTTCCTAATATTATCTTTCCAGACTAATACTTGGAGAAAGATTACTTAACGTGACACATCCACAATAATAATTAACCTGGACAAAACTCAAGAAATTTATGAAGCAAAAAAGCAAAGTATTTGTGCAATGAAATTCAGGGAATCTAGGCTACATGTGCATGCACAGATGGCCCTCACAAGCTAACCCAAATCCTACTGACGTGAGCAGGTGTCTGTAGGGTCATCACCAAGAGTCGCAGAAGCCAGAGTGGGTGTCCACAGGCAGGAATCTTAACGTGCCGACACTTGCTTTACGGGGTAGCAGCGGGAACATTATGGACTGTGTATACAGGTGGGGCACCTCTGAGGGCAAAGCTCACCCTCTACAACATGCTTAACCAGGCAATGTGCTGGGAACGTCCTGCCTTAAGAGAAATCCTTGGGCTGTTTTTTGGAGAAGTTGCTATCTCAAACATTTATAGGTATCCCATATGCTGTGGACAGGAGACATATAGGAAAAGATGTGGGCTAACACAGAAAATGTTTCTCTAAGTTACAGTACTTTGCTTAAGCCAAAAACCAAAACCAAAACAAACAAAACAAAACCACAAAAAGCCAAAACCCAAACCCTGATGTTTCTTTCAGAAACCAAGGTCTGAGAAATATAGTTTTTTTCTGAAATAGAAATCAAGTAACTTTAAATTTTTTTAATTTTAAAAAGTAAAACAGAATAAAAGGATAGAAACAATATAGAATTTTCAAGTAACTTTTTATGAAACAGATGCTAAGTGCAAGGGAGAAAAAAAAAAGAGAAAAAAAGTATGTCCTCCCTTGGTTGTAATTTCCCTTCTTGATTTTCAGATTTAAAAATGTCAGCCAGCCCTGCTGAATCAAATCATCAAATCAAACTACTTCATCTTCCACAATGCCTCTAACTTTAAGACCCCCTAATTTCTCTGTTCCAACTTAACCTGAACGCTAAAGTATAGTTCGGGACAGGTGAACTTTCAGGACAAACAGGTTTAGATAGTTCTGTCTTACAATAGGGTCAATATCTGAGTATTTATCCGGACCTGGTCGGCCTCAGCCACTTACTCTGGGCCTCCTCCCTGCTACTCAGACCCTCTGCCTAATGAAACAGGGTTAATTGATACCTGTATGCCTTTTTAAAATAAATTTCCCTTTTCCTGATCTCTTCTCTTACTCTATGAACAACTCTAGCATCACGGCTTAAAGAACACCTTCCCTGACCTGCAGGTAATTAACTCTCATTTCATTCTTGCTTTCCACACCAAGCCTGGTATGCACCACAGTGGACTGCAACTGCTGATTTTATTTCTCTAGAAAGAAGACAAAGTCTAGCAAGGTATGGTGGTCCATGCCTGTGAAGCCCAGCATTCTGGAAGGGAGGCTGAGGCAGGAGGATCACAATTTTGAGCACAGCCTGGGCAATTTAGTAACTAAGACCTTGAATAAAAATAAACAAATAAATAATATAAATAAATAAATAAAGGAAGACAAAATATTTCTTTGGATTAGCAGTGCCTCATTTAGGTTCAAAAGTGGACCCGAGCTGGGAATTCAGGAAATGTTTAGCAGCAGTGATTGCTCAGTTCAAATCTGTCCAAAGGAAGGAAAAGTTCGTGCAAGTATCTGTGCGTCTTCACAGTTAAATTACTTGGAAGGTCCTCAGTAGAAAACAAGCAGTGGTTGTCATGAACGGAGGATTAACAGCCTTCCCGTCAGCCTTCCGAGCTTTCACATGACGGGGGCTGCGATCGGCAGTTTCAGCGTGGTCTGCAGGGATCAGACACAGATGTTGGTGAGTCCCAAAGCTTACAGGTGTCGGCTCAGTTAGTGGCCAAGAGAACCCTGCCGCGCACTCAGGATCGCGGCCTGAGAGTTTGCTGCCGCATTGGAGGTGCAAAGGCCGCTGCAGAGAACAAAGATCGCAGCCGGAAGCAAAGGGAAGAGGACCAGGCGGGGCAGCGCCCGCACTGCGCCCACTGAGGGCGTGCCCAGCGTGGAAGCCCTGCTGCCAGGTGCCGCATGCTAAGCTCTCTGTGCAGCACCACGCTGGGACCTCACCTCCGGAGCATGGGTGTCGGGAAAGTCCAGATCCCCAGCACATCTCCTTCCCCCAAATCCACACAGGCTGCAGGACAAGCCCTGGCACCCACACAGGCAGGCTCTGCTTTTATTCCCATTTTGCAGATGAGGGAACTGAGGCACAAAGAAGTCAAGCAGTCTGTCCAAGTTTGCACAGCTAGTGGGAGACAGTGAGGAGCCAGGAACGCCGGCTCCCATCCCGGTCCGTCTGCACCCTCAGCACTGGGAGGTGCCAGGGTTTGGAGAATGCTTGCTCCACGCTGCTCTGCAGTCCTTGCATTTTGCAACCATTAAGTCCCTTTATCCTGAGGGTCCCCTAAAGGCACAGCTGTCTAGGACACGCAGCTGTTCCCTGCCTCTGTAACCCTGAGAGGTAGACTTTGGGGCCTGGCCTCCCCTGCAAGATGGGGGGACAAGGATGCCTCTCTGATCAGCACTAACCAGCTAGTTGATATGCCAGACATCTTAGCAAGCAAAAGCAGCTTAATTAACAAAAATACTCTCCACTGTCCTGGGAGTGAGACCAATGGGAGATGAGAGATGTAAGTCAGAGCTGAAATTGGTAGATAGTCTTCCAAAGAGTGCTAACAGTGTCTTTATAGGGTGTTATTATTGGCAGGGTGATAGGCAAAACAGAAAGCTGAAAACAAAAAATACATTTACTATGATAAAAAGCATTTATTGGAAGGGAAAGGAAGGATGCTGCATTAAGGTACTGAGATGAGCTTGACATTCAAAAGTAACTGACTTCTCATCAAAATGGATCAAACATCTAAATATTAAAACAGAAACACTAAATCTACGGGAAGAGAAAGTAGGGAGAAATCTTGAAGACACAGGGGTAGGCAGAGAGTTTATGAACAAAAACCAAACTATACAGGAAATATTTCAAAGAATCAACAAGTGCGACCTCATCTTATTAAAAAGTTTTTGCACCTCAAAAGAAATCGCCGAGTAAAAAGAAAATCCACAAATTGGGAAAAAATTATACCAACTGTCCCTCAGTTGAAGGACTTCTATCTGGAACATACAAAGAATTAAAAAAAAAAATCAGCCCCCCCCAATTCAAAGACCCAGTCCAAATATTGGCATCTGAGATGAGTACACAATTCTCAGATGAAGAAATACAAATGGCAAATAAATACAAGAAAAAATGTTCAACATCATTGGTTATTTGAGAAATGCAAATTAAAACAACATTGAGATTCCATCTCACCCCAGAAAGAATGGCTATTATAAAAAAGTCATCCAAATGCTGACAGGGATGTGGCAAAAAGGGAACCCTTCTCCAGTGTTGATGGGAGTATAGACTGGTGCAACCACTGTGGAAATCAGTGTGGAGATCCCTCAAAAAACTAAGATTAGAGATGCCATTTGACACATCTATTCCCCGTCTGGGTATTTTCCCAGAAGAATTGAAAACATCATGCCACAGTGATATATGTGCACCCATGTTTATAGCAGCACAGTTTGTAAAAGCTGAATCTATTTGAAACAACCCAAATGTCCATCAGTTGGGGAGTGGATAAAAAAGATGTGGCATTTTTATACCATGGAGTACTACTCAGCTACAAAGAAAGATAAACATGAGGTTTTTTATAGTAAATGGATTCAACCAATACTCATAAGTGAAATAAATCAGACTTGCATGTATAAACATGGTATTGTCTCCCTAGTGTGAGAAATTGAAAGAGTAAAAAGGATCCAAAAGATACAATAGATATTGTGAAAGGAAAAGAAACTGCTCAAAAGGAAAGATCAACTGGGATGGGGAAGGAGAAAAGAAGAAAGGGGTTATAAATATACATATACATATAAATATAAATATGATAATTATACTGATCATTCTATTAGTTCATTGAAATAAACAGTGCTTCTATTGTTTGATCAATTTTGCATGCCAATATCTGATAACCCAGCAACTGTTTTGAAGACAACATTATGCAGTATTAATCGTTGTTAACTTCCTATCATCTTGTTTTGAAATTCGGTATTGTCCTTGATTTTTATTCTTTTTTGCAGTAAAATTTGAGAAAGGTATCATATATTCATGTTTCTCTAATGTACACTTGACTTGTGAGCCAATGTTGTTTTTTATTTTCTTTAAAATAAAAAAAAGGAAAGAAAATAATATAAATGACTTCTCATATGGGCTTGAAATGACATACACTAGGTTATCCACTAGGATAAAAATTTTCATAGCCAAACATTGAAAGCAACCTAAATAGACAAAGTATGTGGCAATCTTAAAATGAACACTGTGCAGTTATTTAAAAAATGAAATAAAAAGTGAAGGCATGAAGGTGGGGCATGCCTAATCCCAGCTACTGAGGAGGCTGAGGCAGGAGAATGTGAGGCTCAGAGTGGGCAGTTCCTGAGTCCCTGTCTCAAAACAAAAAGTAAAAAGAGCTGGCGATGAAGTTTGGTGGGTGTGGGTTTGGCCCTCAATACCACACACACACAAAGTCACAGAGATTGATAATAGGGTGCTGTCCTTTTGCTTCTTCATTTAAAAGATATGAATCTGATTATTTTGGGGGAAAGGAACTGGGTAGCAGAGAGACAAAATTGGGGGAAAAGTGTTTTGCTGCTTGTTCATCAGGACCATGTAAGAAATCACATAAAGTAAAAATAAGAAACAAAACAGAAAAAGATGTTAACTTGCTTTCCATTATAAATATACAATAAAAGTTGGATGTAGGAGATTAGGAAGTGGTAGAGGCTATGAAAAAATCAGGGCATTCTATGGACAATCCGTAAACACATCAAAGTTGAGATTCTACCTGTGTCTCTGTTTTATCTAAGTATACAATCTGCTGGCTGCCTTTTCCACATTCCTGCTCCTACAAAAGGGTCTGCATTTCATAAAACTATTTTAAAATATCAAGCCCTGAAAAGTGATTTCACTATTAGGATTAAAATGGAAAGTTTTTTTTTTTTAATCAGTCCATTAGGTCATAATTTTCTCCAAGTGGAGTTATTGAATGTGACTGGCTTTACTTTGTCACAGAAAAAACTGTCTATGGAAATGTACAGTTACCGATGGCCGGACCGCAGATGAAAAGTTAAAGACAAAGGACGTCTCTTCACGTCTTGGCTGTTGCTCTTTACGATGCACTTGCAGCGAATAAATCTGATCGAGGAAGGAGTAAGACAGAGGTGACACCAACGAGGACACAACTCAAGGTCAATAGTGGACAGGGAGGACGATGGTCCACAGTTACAACTAAGCCATCTCAGGGACCAACGGTTAGATTCAGGAGCATAATGACTTGTGACTTTTCTGCCTAAACAGTCTTCCTCTTTTGAATAAGTCAAGCTAAAATAAACAATGCACTGCTAACAAATTAACACTTTTATCACTTTCCAGGGACGACAAGTTCTCAGTGAATATGTTCAGGAAAAGTTCAAGTTTCCTGAGTATTGACTGTCTTATACCAACGTGTATACTTTGAAAACAAGGCACATAAGTTATTAACTTCTGTAAAAAGTAAACTCAAACTTGCATGGAGTGAAGTAAGTGTTTAACAGTTTTAATATAGTCTAGAACTAGAACCATGAGACATGTGCTTGAAATGGGAAATAACTCATTGTATTATTATTTATTTGGCGCTGGTGGTGTTGGTATCTTCCCTAACTGCAGCCAAGAGAGACTGTTGCAAGCATCACAGGGTCCCTGGTCTTTTTCCTCTCAGATTACCTCCACTTGGTACCACTATTTTTAGTCAGAAAGACTTGAGAAAGAAGTGCTCCATAAATGTACATACAACGACCTAACTACAAGGCAGTGCTGAGGACATCCTAGGGGGTATTTTTTTTCTTTGCTCAGAATCAGCCTAGATAAAGAAAGCCTGGCATGCAGATTCTCACACTTCGCAAATTGAAAGGCTCTAAGAAACAGCTGACTTGGATCCTCCCAATTATCTTTCCAGGGAAGTTCTACCATACTTAGTGTGGAGTCTGGTATCACGGCTCCTATGGGGGAAAACATCCTTAATACTGACTCCATCTCTGGACAGAACCCTGAGAATACTGGGTCTCAGCCTACCCTAAAACACTTCCAGTTTTATTTCTCCTTTTCCCTCTTCCCCTCACTGACTTCACCACTTCTCCATGCAGTCTTCTCCCGCCTCTATCCTGTGCCTCTCCTGGTTCCTTTGACAAGGACCGGCTGCTAGGAGTGCTGTGGTTTGGACCCAGCCTCTGCCACAGAGCCATGTGTGAAGGGCTGGGTCCTCAGCTTGGCACCATGGGAAGGAGGTAGATCCATCTCTTAGTCCCCTTCTCATTTGCAAAAGATCTGTTCCCCTACTTTTATCTGCCTTTTATTTTGCTCTTTATTTGTATTTTGTGTTTCTCATGTAAAAGAAGCCACGCAGTATTTAAGATTATGCATCTGATTTACTTCACTTCATTAAGGTCTCAAGGTGCATCCATTTTTCTATAAGCAACTCAAGTCTATCCTACTTTCTGGCAGAGTAGTGCTCTATTAGTGTGAATACCACATTTTCTTTACCCATTCAGCTGCTAGGACATATAGGCGGTTTCCAAGGTTTAGCTATTATGAATCGTGCACTATAAACATGGGTGGGCATGGATTTGACTCTTTTAGAAAGGGAATCTAGAAAGGGAATCTAGAAAGGGAACAGCCATGTTTAATGGAGTTTCTAGTTTTAGGTTTTTGAGGAATGTTCATATAGATTTCCATAGTGGTTATATTAATCTATACTCTCAACAGCAATGCCAAAGGTTTCTTTTTTCTCCATAGCCTCTTCAAAATTTGTTATTATTTGATCTCTTGATAATATTCTTTCTGTAGTAAGATGCAATCTCAGTGTTGTCTTAATTTGCATATCTCTAACTGCCAGCGATGAACATTTCTTCATGTGTTACTGGTCATTTGTACTTCTGAGAAGTATCTGTTCATTTCAGTTGCCCATTTTTTGATGGGGTCTTTTATTTTGGGGGAAGGATCTAATATTTTGAGTTGTTCATATATTCTAGATATGAGTCCTCCATCCAATGAACATCTGGCAAAAGTGTTCTGCCATTTTGTACATCATCTTTTCAAGTCTACTGGCTGTTCCCTTTGCTGTGCAGAAACTTGGCTATGATCCCATTTGTTGATTCTTGATGTTATTTCTTGTGCAGCTGGTTTTATTTGCAGCTGGGATTCTGCCTAGGTATCCAAGAGTTTCACCTGTTTTATCTCCCATTAGATTTAGTGTTTGTTTCAACATTTAATTCTCTGATCCATTTTGATTTTAGGTTAGTACAGTGTGAGAGAGATGGGTCTAGATTCAATCTTCAGTGTGTGGATACCATTTTCCAGGGCCATGTATTAAGGAGCCTTTTCCTCTGCTTAATTATCTCAGGTTTTTTGTTACAATAATGGAAAGCCAACTAACACAAACTTTATGTAGAAAGTACAAAATGTGCCTACCCTCAATGCTCTGGATATAGTTGGACTTCCCCTCTGTGCTGCCTCAGCCCTACGTGTTCCATGAAGAACTCCAAACGTGTCTCATTACTAACGCAAGGACCCTTTTTACTTCATCTTCCTGTCCTAAGCCTCTAGTAGCACATCTAGCCTAAGTGAAGAAATCATTGGCGACATAGAAGGAATTTAACTGAAACGTATTTTGTTACTGTTATTGTAAATGTTCTATATTTTGTAACTTTGTCACCACACACTGTGAATCTTTGTAATTTACATCTAAGCCATTCATTAAGCAATGGAAATTATGTTTAATCAGCACAAATTAAATTAAAAATAAAAATAGGAAACTGGGAGAGAACTAATGACACTGGTTTAAACATATTAATAAGGACCAAGCTATTGCTTTTCCTTTAGTTAATGGTGGGGATTATGGATGACTGACTAGAAAGATGTTTAAAAGGTTTTGCATTTTTTTCTTCTTAATGGAATAAAATTAGTCAACATAATTTACCTTTTTCCCTATAGTTCACTTTTCATGCTATATAATCAATGCTTTAGATCATTTTATACCCAATAATTTAAAACAATATAAACCTTATGTTTTTAAAATATTACTAAATGTACATGGGTTCATGAAGAAATCTGGATCAGTTACCAACATTCCAACTTCCACAGAACTCAGGGAGCTGTAGAGAATCAGTGGTTGGTTAATGTTTACAGGAGTAAACTTGAAACACAAAATCCCAAAATATTCATCGAACGTAGGAATCTCTTATATGGGTATTGATCTAACTAGGACACTAAGTGATCACTTCCATGGGATAAAATACTTTACAATAAAGTCAGTTTGACTGTCAAGCCCAGGAAATTCACACAAAGTGCACAGCGTGTCCTCAAGGTAAGCTGTTAGTGGCAGCAGTAAAATTTAGTGGCCGAACCAAGTTACTTCCAAGGTCACAAATACCTTGCTCTTGCCTAAGACTAAAAAATTGATACTGTTTTTCAATTACCACCTCCATAAACTGAGTTAGACTATTGATTGTATTACATTAGAACTGAATCACTTTTTTAAAAAGTGAATTATCTTGACCAAGATGTCCACGTTCAGGATAACACTGCCTGTTGCTTTTTATACAAGGAAATGTATCGTATCTTTTCCATGCTATGATAAAAAACAGTTAAAGTGCTGGGTGTGGTGCCTGTAATCACAGCCACTCTAGAGGCTGAGACAAGAGGACTGCAAGTTCAAAGCCAGTCTGGGCAAGTTTCTGAGACCCTGTCTCGGAATAAAAGAATAAAAAGTGCTGGCGTATAGTTCAGGGGTAGAACACTCATGGATTTGATATCCAGTACCTCCCCTCCCCCCAAAAGAAGCCCACAAAACAAAAACAAGTAACAAGGTGGGAAATGAGGAGAAAAGTGTGATGTAAATGGGGTTGCATTTCACTAGACTTTATTTTCAGTGTCTTATTTCCTAGAAGAATCACCTGGTCACAAGTTTTCTTCTTTGTATGGGGTATGTTAGTAATGGTATCCGTCTCCCCCAGTTGTTGTGCAAATTCAGTAAGCAACACTGCTAGTGCACACTAGTTATTCCACACACGGCGGTTAATATTAAAAAACAACATTAGTGAAGCAGTGAACAGGACTGTACTGAAATCAGTTCTGCGGGCCGTATTTATGATGAGATATATTTCTAAAAAAATTGTAAAGCGTTTTCTTCCATACTAGAATCTGACAAAAGACTGTTAGAAATAAAATGATACACTGTACTTAATGATAAGGATTTTTTCACGGTGCAAGTTCAGACAGCCAGAAAGCCGCACAGCACCTCAGCCAAGCACCACGGCCCCAGACAAAGCTCATGTTCTTACCTACTGCAGGATTTTAGTTTCTTCTCCGGTTGGTTTCTTCCAGATAGACTCAGCGCTTTCTGGACAGCATTAAATTATTACATTAACCAGGCCTGCAGATGTTCAAATATTCACCACTATTTTTTCTGTTGCTGAAATCAATTTGCTCCTGTGGCAAACTTTAATTCTTTAATCTATATTAGTATCTTAAATCTGCTGTCTCACACTTGGTTTAAAAAAATTAACAGTTATTTCTTTTCTGGGTTTGCCTATGAATTTACACACAGTGAGCATACACAGAATAGAGACAGCAGCAGCTTTGAAATGCAGACAGCAAAGGTGACATAACTTGGGAAGAGTGACAGTTACTTATGCTAACAAATCACAGCCTTCAGCTCAAGTCAGTAAAGCAGTCAATGGACACCTTTCCTTAGTCATTGGAAAAAATTTCTGTTAGCACGGTTTATTGCATTTTATGAGGACTGCTTATTGCAGTTATGCATTTAATAAGCTGAAGGCAGTTTTCCCCACTCTTTAGGGAATACTGTGTTTCCAAGAATGTCAGGCACCCTGTTCTAGAATGATGCCCACAAAGCGTAACTGCAGTACCATCCACTTCATGGGATGCTAAAAACCCAGGGGAAGGCTGTAAAAGTATTCAAATGTCTTTTGCACATGAACCCCAAAGCTGTACAAGAAGGCCATCTGTACTGTACTAAATACATGCTATTGTCTGTTCTCAGTGTGTGCTCATGCTAGTTGCAGTGGTATTAGCATCTGCCATCTTCTAAGAGAAGTTATACAACATCATTATTTCAGGGACTCTTTCATGAGTATGTACCAATTATGTGGACAGGAGGGTTTCACTGTGACAATTTCACACACGCACAGAACATACTTTAGTCATGTCCTCCTCATTACCCTCCCATTCCCTCTCTTTCCCCTCCGTCATCTACTTCCTCTTCTCTAGTAGGTCTCCTGTCTACTTTCATGTGGTGTTTATTTTTCTTTGATTCCACTTATGAGAGAAACACACAATGCTTGTCTTTCTGAGCCTGACTTAATTTGTTTAACATTAGTGTCTCTAGTTCTGTTTGTTTTCTTGTGAAAACAAGAAACTGTTTCTGTTTGTTTCCTTTCCTCTCCTAGGAAAGGATTCTACTCCTAGCTCTACCAGCAAAAGATTTGGGCAAATCATTGTACTTCTGTAGGACTTGGTCTCTTACATGTGCACATTACTTTTTATTATTTCACAGAGTTCTTATAGAGATAAAATTTGACATCTGTAAAAATGCTTTAGAAAATAAATCTTTGATAAGCAGCAAATACTCACAAAAGTAACTGAGGTACAAGATCACAAGAGCCTGCAATGAGAACTTACTTAAATCCTGGACTGTTGTTATCTCATACCATTATCAGCTTCTATCAAATCAACTTCTTGGTTGAGGTCCCAGACTATTTTTCTACAGTTTGCAACCAACCAACACAAAAAGGATAATGAACTTAATTTGTAATTCTCTTTTCCATGGCATACATGTATTTGCCTCAGGCAACTTATAACTTTGTAACATTTCTGCCTTTTATTTCACTACGCTCCTTGTACTTTTATCTTACATACGACAATACTTGATTTAACTTCAGCCAAAGTTAGGAAGAACTACCTGTCCTCGCCCACCCATAATCTCTTTCATGTCCAATGGGTCCAACAAGTCTCTCTTTTCCTCTCCATCCCCCAGTAATAACACTCTTCCCACCAGGGCATGGTGGTGCATGATGGACATCCTAGAACTTCCATGAAATTCTCTTTTACCGATTTTTTCTTTACCATATGAACAACTCTGGTACCATAGCTTAAAGAATATCTTCCCTGACTTGTTTAATAAACTCTTACTCTATTCTCCCTTTCTACTCTGAGCCTGGTACATACCACAGAAACTGTAATTACTGGGTTTATTTCTCTACAAAGAAGACAGAGTCTAGTCAGGTATAATGCCATATCATGCTTGTAATCTCAGCATTCTGGGAGGGAGGCTGAGACAGGAAGATCACAAGTTCAAGTTCAGTCTTGGCAATTTAGTGATTTAGGAAGACCCTGTGTAAAAAAAAATAGCTGGGGCTGTGGTACAATGAGAAGGTCCTGGGTTCAACACCTGGCACTAAAACAAATGAGCAAAGAAACAGAAATACATTTCAGTCCTTTAAAACTCATTTTGAACCCATCTTCTAAAAGAAGTCTTTACTATTTAACAGAAGTGGGCTTCTCACACCACTTTTCCACTGTGCCCAGTGGTATACAATAAATACACAGACACAACACCTATGTTATTATATGCCTCATGCAATTATGCATGGATTCATGATTCCTTTTGGGATATAAACACAACTCCTCTTTGGTCTCCTTTGCTCTAAACAAATTCACTAGCAGAATACACTGTATGCAAACATATGAAAGTCCTGAAGTAGAAAGACGGGAAGAAGAAAGACAGTGCAGAAACAGGGAAGATTTTCAATGATCTTTTTGATCAAATAGATATAAAAGAGAAATGTCTTCTCACTCACTGACCCCCAACATTCTGGGCACCAGAGACTGGTTTCATGAAAGACATTTTTTTACTCAGGGCACTGAGATGATGGGTATAGTTTCAGGATGTTTCAAGTGCATTACATTTATTGTGCAATTCATGTATTGTGACCTCTGTGCAGTCATACCTCTCTGCTACTGTTACTCTGTAGTTGAAGCTGCTCCCCAGAGCTAGCATCACTATCTCAGCTCCAGCCCAAGTCATCAGGCGTTAGATTCTCAGAAGGAATTGCACCCCAGAACCCTCACATGCACAGTTTCCAGGAGGGTGCAGGCTCCTTTGAGAATCTGATGTCATGCTGATCTGACAGGAGGGTGAGCTCTGTAATGTGAGCTACAATGGACAACTGTGAATACTGATGATGCTTTCTTTGTTCCCCTCCCCTTCCTGGCTCACCTCCTGCTATGTGGCACAGTACATGGCCCTGGGCTTGGGGACCCTTGCTCTAATTCAGTGCTGTGGGTTTTATTACCATTGAAGCCCTCGCCATGACTAGGGAACAGCCTCTGGTATGTATCATGTTGCACATCCTGCATCCTATGATGGCAAAAATGACTTGTGTGCTTCGCAGTTTATACAATTTTTCTCAGATACCAACCCATACGTGGATGTTACTGCCAAAATAAGCCAACCAGAGTGTTATGCACTTGAGAAAAAGAAATTATTGCATGTATCAACTTGACTACATACAAACTGGGCTTTCTCTCTACAGAATGTGTAAAATGTTCACTTCACGGTATCTGGTCTCTGCTAAGATGACCAGATGGAAGGGAAGGTGAGTGAAGAGGACAAAAAAGGAATTTGCATTTCAATGCATTAGTTTAAAATATGGGATTTGCATTTATCTATGCTCCAAGAAAACCCACAAGCTGAGCTTCAGACTGGATGAAAATGGTAATTTCAGATTTATTTTGCATAAAGAGCTCATATGATGCAGCTTCAGGCACTAGGGTTATAATTAAATTAAGTATAACAGTGACCCAGGATGCCCAGCCCCCACTGCCGGGCAAGCAAAAGAGAGCAGCATTCAAATTTCCGAAGATGAAAATAAATGTTAAATAAGCTTCAACCAAGCTTTCATTCCTACGAGGCCAGATTCCTTGCACAAAATAAATTGTTATCAATGGAATCTGAAAGGCAAGATAAATAAAACAAGACAAATAAAAACTAGAGAACTACCAACTCATAGAGGCATGGATCAAGACACAATCTTCCACTTGGAAAAGTTAATGGCAATTTCTCTACGGAAGGCTAGAAAAATGCAATGGATTTTCCCCCAGGGAACATAATGTACATAACATTTGTTAAACTTAACATGTGTCATGAGGCCTGGGAGGCTGAGACAGGAGGATTGGAGGCCACAAATTGTAGGCCAGCCTGGACTACATAGTGAGTTCAAGGCCTTCTGGGAGTACATAGTAAGATCTTGTCTCATAACAACCAAAGAAACAAACAAATTAATTAAATATGTGTTTACACTGACATAGGGACTGAATCCAAAGAGATTATTTTGATATTTGTTGTTATTAAAAACTCAAACTATTGGGAAACTGAATTATCTTTGTTGTGAAATAAAAAGTACTAAGTTAAATCACGGTATTTCATGTTACGTTCATCTAGCCCTTTCTTAGGTCTTATTTTGTGGGTATTCAGGATCAACTCTGTGTTTTTGCAACATGCCAAGTTGATACGTGATGGATTTTTTTTTTTTTAACTTTAGCCCTAAGAAAATTCCAAAAGTGACTGCTATCTGCATCTTACCTGTACATGTTTTTAGTGACAACAAAATATTTAGTAATCAGAGTGGAATAAATAAAACAATAGCAACAGTTGGTAGTGTCCCTAAGAGAAAGAAATGGAATAGAGTGATAGCAAAAATCGTGCAGGATTTTTAATATAAAACACACAAGCCCTGGATTTGTGTGAACAGGGACAGAAAAATGACTTTTCTGGATTGGATACTATGAGCAGTGAAAAAGTTATCATCTGGAACAAATTTTAAAGAACACATTCCATGAAGTAGAAGAAACATTTTCCTCTATAAATAGTTGCATAGAAGAAAATACAGACCAAAGATGAGAAGAACACATAGAAGAATAATAGATTAGTCATGAAGAGGACAAGATTTATACGTCTTCAAGAAGGACTTGAAAGGTCACATGACAAATTTAGGCCCTGTTAGAGTACACACGGAAGACGGGACAGTCTAAAATTACCTAATGATAACGACGTAAGAGAATCACACCTAAATGAAGCAGGAGAAATTGACACTGCATTTGAATGTTCTTGAAGTGGATTTACTAATGGTCTACGTCTAACACGCAGCTGAACTGAGTCAGCGGGGTGCTGGGTGTGGAAGGCCCACCCGAGGATGGTTGCCAAGAACGTAAAAGGAGAACTGGAGGGGAAGATGGGGTGCTGTTGGTTCTGGAGAAGTCTGTCATGCTGGCTTTTCTGATACGAACTTGGCTGTTCTCATCATTGGAGGAGTTTGAGACCTCCCTGTCGCTGGGGATGACTGTGCTTCTTTTCAGGCAACTCTGGTCCTTACTTTGAGTGTCGCTTCCTGGCTCCAGTGCAGATCCCTCAGCCTGCTGGCACAGATCCTTCATCCCACTGGCGCAGACTTTCTAGCTTCCACTGCTGACCTTTGGGCCTTCCCAGGGCAGATCCTTGCCACAGACTTGCGTGAGACATTGTTGTTGGCTCTAGGCCTCCAGCTGGACTCTTGGAGGTCATTTCCATGGGCTCTGGGTCTTCACCTGGATTCGTGTAGGACCTTGCCATGGGACACAGGTCCTCAGCTGGATTCTTTAGTTTTCTAGCGCATGGACAGATCTCCTGCACTCTTCTGCATGTGACACTTTCGGTTTGAGTATTATAAAGTAATTCTATAAATTATGCATCCTATATTAAGTCTGTTCACCTCACAACAGGCAGTATCAGTCAGAATTGAAAGGAAAACATGAGTAATGGGCAGGTAGCTGGGAGCTGACGTCTTGGCAATGAGAGTAACCAGGGGAAGGGTGGAGGAGAAAGAGTAGCCCAGCCAAGGAACCTCAGTCCCTAAGGGTGGCTCTATCTCTGACTTGGCTGTAGGGTTCTGCTTAGATTCCAGATCTTTCAGCAAATCTCTGCATACTCCAGTCCTCAATCAGTTGCCTTTTTGTCCTCTTGCATGGTGAATATAAAGATCTGCCACATCACTGTCAAATGCTCCTCATTATTTTGGGATGCTTAGTGCACTGTCTTCTCAATTCTTTGAAAACTAGTTCAGCAGTTATTATTATTATTCGTATTATTATTATGCTGTTCTTGTGGCTAACAGTTTAATTCTCCAAGCAGAGAATGTATCAGAATATGGAGAAGCAGGTTTGCTTGGTTTTTTTGGCAGATATGCTAAAAAGAGTAAGTGACGCATGGTACCAGGTAAGAACTGAGTCCCAGAAGGGACTTTCTCTGGCTTAGCCTGGAAACACAGGGTAGGTAGAGGAAAAATCAGCCTCAACACAAAGAGTTTGGTTCTCCAAGCAGATTGAAGGCAAAGAAAAAGGATGTAAGTTAGAATACACTGAAAATACAATAATAGGAGAGAGATTAAAACATTTCTTAATCAAAATGAGTACTGAGAAACCAATACAAAATGTGAAGACTTAATTTAGGGGTCAAAACTAAAAATAAGATTTATCATTTAGTAGTAAAAAGTTCAGGGACAAACACAATCCATGCAATTTCACTTTGGTTTTGCAGTGCTGATTTAAAAACAGTCCCCGGGACACAGTAAGACTACATCTGTATGTGTGTGTGTGTGTGTGTGTGTGTGTGAGAGAGAGAGAGAGAGAGAGACCGAACAATGTTGCTTATCTTTGCCTGAAGGCAACATTTTTAAGTTAAGGAGTCTCCATAAAAAGCACATGAGGTTTTGAGCGCCTCAAGATGCAGTTCCACTGATACGTGGTTTTTAAGCGCAGGAGCAGTAGCAGGGAGTCTGCGTAAGGCCGACTCACCGACTGTTTATCAACCGCACACTCTGAGATTATGTTCATTTTTCACCCCACCTGCTAGAAAGTTTGCTTTTTATCATTGCCAGCTTGTCCCAGCACTGTTTTATGATGCATAGCATGTAGGTAGCTTTAAAATTATGTGTACTGAGGGGGAAATCAGCTCATCTCACCTCAGGAGCTGAAACTAAACCTCTCCCCCAGCCCCGAGGACCAGTCACCATTAATGTCCGGTGACTTGGCTTTGGGGGGATGATTGGGTCCCTTTCTCTCACTGCTGAAGAACTCGCCTGCGGTATTCAGATCAGTGCTTCACCTTGCTGTGTCGCTCTCTGCATTGCTGAGCAAATCGAGCCACCGCAGGACACTTAATGCTGTGGCTGGCAATGTCATTGGCAGAGACCTACAATTCTGCTGGTAGAGAGATTGTTCCAACATTATGCGGACTGCAGGGAGCATTTTGAAGAACTGGGAAAGTGCAGACAACAACAGAAAAGCTCATCTTTTAAAGCAATTTTAGGAACACGGAGCGTAATTCAGTGCTTATTTTAAAATAGTTTTCCTGGAGAACTAAATTCAACCTGTTAGATTAAGAACATAAATCACATGACACTGAAAATACATGGGTCATAAAATTATAGAGATCAGTCTTTACCGATGTGATTGGCTCAGAGGAAACACTGAGGATATGTAGAAAGCCTCCCTTTTAATTTGTCTTAAGCCCAAAACTCTAATATTTTACAGTCTTTCACTGAGTACATTTTAGGCCTTAATCTCTTTAGGCGAAAAGCATCTCGTGGTGGACATGATGACTACAACACCCATACACACATTAAACTCAGGTGTCTTGAATTCAAGTCTCATTTTTCTATTATTCCCGGTGGGCAAATCCCTAAGAGTGATAAGCACCGTATCTGCTAAGTGGGAGTCCCGAATATCTGCTTATATCACAGAGTACTGGTATTTGCAATGGAGACAACGTATCTGAAAATGCATCTACACTTCATAGTTGTCACTATTTAGTATCAAAAACACATTCAGACACCTAATCCTAGATGAGACGGTTTCAATTTCAGTTTCTCCTTTTCTTCTCTAAATACAATGGAAAACCCTGGGAGCAATTCAACAGACAATCAAAAAGACCCAGAAAGATAGCAAGAGACAGGCAGATTGCCCAAAGTTTCTGGGATTCAAAGAATGACACCATGCTCAGTTTCTAGCTTTTTTTTTTTTAATCTCATATGTCTCAGACTGTACACCGGGGGGGGGCTTTCAGCCAGCAGGTATATAAACAAAGAAGAAAGAAAACAAATGAGAGAATCCTCCTCTTTCTAGAAAAAAGGCCAGGAAAGAGGGAGTGCAGCAGAGACCTGAGGCAGCCTCAACCCAGCCCCCAGATCGAGGCCGTCCTGGTCCCGTCCACCTCTCCTGGTGGCCCAGGTGGCCTCCGGAAGGCTGGCGCATTCCCAACAGCCGGGCAGTCTGGTGACCTGCAGAGAGGACATCAGTGGGTGCTGTGTGGTGAACCATCCACTACCACGTGGGCAGAGAACACAGGTCCCAGAAGGCTTTTCTTTCTCATTTTAGCACTGGTGACCAGGAGACAAAGAGCAGTGCCTTCTACACCCTGCAGGTGGCTCCAGCACAGACTGCCAAGCCACCCAAACAGCGTGGCTACTTGTGAAAAATAAATCACATTTGGAACGACAGCCTAGGAAACAGGCCAGAACTTATAAACAAAACAGGGACACTGTCTGCTGAAATAAAGATGTTGGAAATGTCCATTTTTATAATGTCTGGATAAAAGATGTCCAGGATAAACTCAAATATAACTCATAACCAGGAAGCAGGAATGTCACTAACTGGATTTAAAAAGACAGTCAATTGACCCTAACAATTCATATATTCTTTTACCTTTATCTTTATCTGATGAGGAGTTTAAAACAGCTTTCATTTTTAAAACATCAGGTAAAAATCATGAATGCAAAAACAAAATGCAAGATCAAGTCCTGCTGGGAGATAGGACAAAATAACGGAAATGAGGGCAGGCCCACTGAATGTATTCAACGAATTTAACAACTTGGAAAAAACAGATCAATGTTTTATTCAATGACTTGGAAGAAATGGACCAGTTCCTGTAAAACCTCCAATTACCAAAATGATAACAAGATGAAGTACATACCTGAACAATCCATCACTAGTAAAGCAAGTGAATTTGTATTTAAAATTTTCTCTAGGGTAGGCTTTTTTTTTGTACCAGGCATTGAACTCACGACCTCGAACTTGCCAGGCAGGCGCTTACAGTGGCACAAGTGCCTGCCTGGCAAGTGCAAGGTCATGAGTTTGGTCCCTGGTACAAACAAACAAACAAACAAAAGTAATATACTTTTCCTAAAAATTAAAAAATGCTGATGAGAGAACTCAGAGAAGGCTCGAAGAATTGGAAGACTTAGACTCAGAATTTGGAACCCTCAAACTAGTTAAAAGATCCATTTTCCCCAAATAGAAATACGGGATTACAGCACTTCCCAGAAACACCACAACAAAAGCCTTGTAGTGACTGACAGACTTATTCTGAAATTTATATGAAAAGATAAAGGGCGTAAAATAGCTAAGAGCACTTTGATCAAGAACAAAGTAGGAAATACCACTGTGTCCCGTGTTAGGGAATATCACATAGTACCGTGATGAGGGCAATGTGGTAGAAGCGGGGAGACACACACATCAAGGTACCCCAACAACAGAGGCATGTGCCATTCCATGGGGGAAGGACAGCTTTCCAGCAAACGGCATTCAGATAATTGGATATCCTTAGGCCAAACACAGGAAGGGGAAGGAGAAGGAGGAAGAGAGGGAGGGATGGGGGAAGAAGAATCTCAACTTTGATCTTAAATAAAACTCAACTTTGATCTTAAATAAAAATTATCTCAAAACAAGTAATTTAAATAGAAAACACAAGACTATACAATATTTAGGAAAACAAAACAAAAAACCATAAGAAAACCTTTGGATTCTAGGACTATTGAGGAATTCTTAGACCCAATAACAAAAACATGATTCATACAAGGAAAAGTATAAAAAAAAACTTTTTTCTCTTAAGAGGACAAAAAGACAAATTACAGCCAGGGAAAAGATGTTGTAAACAACGTGTGATAGAACGACCTGTATCTAGAACATGTGAAGAGCTCTCAGAACTGAAGTTAAAATCAAACAAACTGGGCACAGACATGATGAGACATCCTGCTAATTACCTATACAGCTGACAGTTACTTGCTTGAGATCATTAGTCACTGAGGATGACGCTTAATAAAAGCCAGAGTTAGTATCACTCTGCACCATCGGAGGGGTTAAAAATGACTCAGTACTAAACCTAGCAAGGATCCAGAGAAACTGCGTTCATTTGTTCACTGCTAGCAAAAGTAAGACAGCAGCTGCTCTGAAAAAGAGCTTGGTGGTTTCTTCTAAAATGGTCTGTCTCACCCATAACCTCACAATTGTGCTCTTGGGCTCTTTGATCAGATAAATTTAAAAAAATGACTATCACATAAAAAGTTGTATCCAATATTCATAGCAATTTTATTCCTATTACCCCGAGCTCGAAACAAGAAGTCTTTCAAAACATGAGTGTAAATAAACTCTAATACATCCACCACCCAAGCCATAGGTGCAGGACACAGCCCTGAAAGGTAGCTGACCACTGGTACACACACCAGAATGACTATGCGTGGAAGAAGCCAATCTCCAAAACTGTGCACACTGTATGATTCCATTTATACGACAGTAATTGAATGAAGCATGGATTAGTGGTTGTCAAGGGTTACGTACTGGGCAGGGGTATCTGACCACGTGGCTGAAGGACAGCTCCGAATCTGGACTCTCGCTGTTGCTATGACTAACTCTAACTCGTGACTTAACTGAATGGAGCCACACACAAGTCCCTACATGTGGTCCAAATAAGCTTTCACTGGTTTCTACTACCACGGTCCCTTCCTGGTTTTGATATTGTACTACATTTATTCAAGTTGTTAATGGTGGTGCAGGGCTAATGGGGAGTGTTCAGGGCATACTGATATATTCTCTTCCTGCGAATTTCTAACTATTCCAAATCCAAAGTTGTTTTTTTTTTTGGTACCAGGAATTGAACTCACGACCTTGTGCTAGCCAGGCAGGTGCTGTGTGGCTGAGCTATATCCCCAGCCCTCCAAACTTTAAAGTTGTGAAAAGATAATATTTGAAGTCATTCTGCTATTCTGTAGATCAAACTGATTTTATAGTGCCAACCTAACTTTTAAAGTTTTATGTTATGATGTAATGATAAGGTATAAATCATGTCTATGCATAAAACTAATTTAAGCAATTAAGAAATAAATCAGGACCGAATTTCATGATCTTTACATAGATCCTATTTTACAGCGACAGTAGATATATACAGGTACAAAAGGAAGATAAATAAATGACTAGCACAGGGGTAGTATTCAACGCACACAGTAGCTTCATGGCCTGAACATCACTCAGTCCAGAAGAGGTATTGGGACCAGTGAGAATAGAAGGCAGCCACAAACAAACCCAAAATCCGGTACTGAAGCATGACACAAGTGTATCTCTCCTACATGATTTATGTTGAATTAATTGTACTATTTCTTTCACAAAAGCCTTCTATTCCTAAACTCTTGGTATTTCTGAGTACTTCTGAGCCAAAAATATCAGAAAAGGCACTATGTTATTGGATGAAGCAGAGCTCAGTGTTGCTATAGAAAACCACGACTCATGTGGATAATTACGAGTTAGCTAAATAAGAATTAACTGCTTCTATTAAGACATTGGACATCTCATCATTTTTGTAATAACAGATATCAGTAAGGAAACAAAACAATATTCAAAGTTGTTTATAGTATTTACAGATGAGTGTTCAATACTATTAGGTAAATGAATTTTTATAATTTTGAAGTTTTACTACTTGAACAGGTAATGTTGTTAGAGTCTGTTTTTATGAATTCTTCACGGTAGAAAAATTCCTCAGTGGTTTGGGAACATATTCTTAGCAAATCTATAAGATTAGAAAAATAAATTCTTAAATGTGAAATTAACTTGATCAAATTAATTCTCTTGATAAATTAAGTAACTATCAATGGGAATTTAATGAGAAACAGGCCAAAGCCCTGATTTAAGGAGAAACCCTGTAGACTAGAAATAGAATCTGAAAATAAAAATATGCATTTCTTCATATTTTACTTTTATAAAACTCACTTAAAAATGAATTAAAGCTAAATAGTATTTGCTTCTATTTTTTCCTTCTAGTTTTGAAGGCCAATCTCCTCTTACTAAATATTATAAAATGACCTGTTCTGCCTTTGTTTAAGGGCATTTTGGAGACTCTTTTAAAGATAGATTAGGTAACAATACACAGTTTTAGTTAATGTCAGTTGAAATGTGTTCTCATGTAGGAAAATAGGTTGTGATTATATGACTTTTTTCCTGTAGGAACATAAGAAAATTCATCTATAGCTCATGGATACTAAATACAGAAATGAAGCCACACCATCAGTTTGTACAGATGTAATTATAACTTCAGGAGAAGCTGAGACCAGTCCAACAGAATGGAAGGGAAACCCTTGATCTATCCATATCAGGCTGCCATTAACTAGATGGGTAAGTTTATAGTCTGTGTGAATTTGTTCATTTCCATCAAAGCTGCAAGGTCAGCCAAGTCCTCTGAATCTGCCCCCTTGTCCCCTAGGAGACTCTGCCCCAGGCCCGGAGGATCACCAAAGGAAAGCAAGTGTGCAGTTCTTTAGAATAAACAGTGAAGAGAGACAGCACTTCATATGTGAACTAAATCTGCATGAAGCAAGATACAATTCCTGTTCTACAGGCAAAGAAACCCAGGCTCCTAGAGATTAAGTACTTTGCTGACAAGTCTACAGGTGTGGCTTTGAGACAGTTTTTTCCTGAATCCCAATCCCATATGATTTCTTCACCTCTCAATAACAGTGTGGTGAATTTAAGTATGAATTTAATCATACTTAAACCTCAAGAGAAGACCGTTCCCACAAGGTTAACTCAGTGGCTCTGGGGGAGGGGGACTTCAGAGGAATGCTTATGATTGGGAATATCTCAGGGGGAATCCCCTACTATTGACTCTGAGGGGACAAGTGGAATGGGGTTTTATACAGTCCAGCCAATTTTACCTCCAAATTATTTATTAGTTAATTGCTATTTCAAAGGCATTTTAAGTAAGACTATATTGGCTTACTAAACAGCACTCCCCCGAAGTCTAATATTGGAATCAAGTAGTAGGTGGGGACATTTTTCTGCCTTCTAGGCTGGTGCTAAAACTCTAGAGCTATGACAGATGCACAAAGCACAATGATGGTGGTATTTTCAACCATGCTGCAAAAGAAGGAAGTGTGTTTGTATGTCTAGGGTTGTATGTATCATCCCTCAATAAAAAGACAGAATGAGTGCTTCAGTGTGAACAGCTAATTTGATATGTATTTGAATGCAGCTATGTTTATTCTCTTTAACTCCATGATACCAAGGGTAAAACATTTGTTACTTTTCCTACCCCAGGATAATTTAAATCAGTTGGAATTCCCTCCCATCTTTCTTTTATTTGGCTCTCTCTTATAATTTACCGAAAATTAGGTACCCATGTAAACAGTGTTTAAGACGCACACATTTACAGATACATATCTGTGTTCTCCTACAGACACACACACACACACACCTATATACATTCATAGACAGCATGTACACAGGTACAACTGGTGACAACCTTGAGGAATTAACATCAAAATTAGAATAGTCATGTATGACATGCGACTTAGTAAGATTTGAGACATACATTTTAAAAATTACTGCACTAAAATTTCCATTTCAGGTAGGATGGAGTCAGTAGGCTGAAATCCATGAGAAAGCAGAAAATGTAGGTAAAATGTTAAAAACAAGCAGCTGAGCAGAACAACATGTAGCTACAGGAGAACAGGGGGAGCTTTGGGGAAGATTCATCTGAGTCCCATTCACCACATGACCAAAAGTTGTCTTTTACAGGAAATTATTATTTAGAGTAATCTGTCCAGAAAAAATAAATTATTTTATAACACCCATTAAAAAAAAGCAGCTTAAAGGACTGGAGAACCACCCATGTAGTAAGATCTCAATGCTCTAAGATTTTGAAGAGAAGAGAACGTGGGAGAGGTCAGGGAAGGAGTTTCACAGCAGCTTTATTGATTTAGGGCTCTTAGAACTCAGAGTCCAACCTTGGTGTGGGAAGGGGCCACTTCCAGAGGCCAGAGGAACTAGCAAAGAGCTCAATCTTGAAGAGAATCTTGAAAGCATCTTGAAGGACTGTGGTGAGAAAATATAAACTTGAGATCTCAAGCACTTGGTCAATTATCCTCTGACATTTGTCAAGTTCTGAAGCTGCAAGGTCTACAGGCAAGAAAGCTAAGCTAAAACTCTCTTAAAGCTTCATAGATTTTCCGTGGTTCTAAAAGTCTGAAAAGAGCAATATTCAAACACATGGGGAGGAAACTGGGAAGATGGTAGATCAATAAGCAGCAAAGTAAAAAGCCTCTCTGAGAGAAACAGCTCAGATACTGGAATAAAGCATCTGGGAGAAGATCAGATGGAAGGAGATAGCTCCTCTTGACCCAGGAAGAAACTAAATGGCAGGGGGTAGAAAGAATAAAAAGAAAAGAAAAATGTGGACGGAAGGCTGTAGCCAGACGTGATCTCACCGGAGCTGATCCCACTGTGTAGGAAATGCCACTGGAATCCAAAGATGCGTGGGCACGGTGAAGTTGTGAGTTGGCAAGCCCAAGGGCCTCGGTGGGAGGACGCGGTCACAGAAGGTAGTGGCAGAACAGAGAACAGTGCCAGTTTGGAGATCTGCACTGGCTCATGCTGAGTGTGGGGAACTCAGTCCTCCTGCAGAAGTAGACGATTGGCTGGGTGACATTTTGGAGTGGGGCAGAAAAAGCCCAGAACCAGAACTGCAGCGGCTTCAGTCAGCCACTCCTAGCGCAGAGCAGATTGGTGGGAATTGCTTGGACTGAGTCCCGCCTCTGTGCATGATCCAAAAGCCAAGGATAAGGTCTCCCTGAAGCTATCCCTAACTGGCCCGTCCACGCAGCACACGCTAATGTGGTGAAGACTCCCAGTGGTTGACCAGCTCAGAAGGGAGGGGCCAGCCTGCCCCACCCTTGAGTGTACTTCAGTGGTCACCAGCAGACTGGGGAGAGCCGCAATCCCTAGCCAGCATGCTTCAGATTAATTATAACCAATACAGGAAGTGTCAGGGACCCCACTATCCACTTGTCTGGAAGAAACCAGAAACATGACAAGAGGAAGAAACATAAGGAAGTCTCCAGCCTCCAACCCAAACAATACTGGCCCAGGAGAGGTAAACACAGAAGAGATCGGGAGTGACACACTTACAGTTTCTGAAGAAACATCATCTTACATAAAGAAATATCTTTGTGACACTATAAAAGAACTTAAAACAGAAATACTAATACAAGTAAAGGAAGGTATAAGAAAAATAATAAAAAACATGCTAAGTACCTCTCAAGAAGACACAGATGGAAGAATGGAGGAGCATAGAAAAAGGAGGGAAACCTTCGATGAAGAATATAAAAAAAATCTAGAATACATGAAACAGATTCAAAGAGATTACCAGGAAATTAAAAACTCCATTGAAAGCCTGCAAAACTGCTTGAAAGAAACTAAAGATAGAGTGTCAAACCTTGAAGACAGGTTTGCAATGTGTGATCACGAAAGGAAAGATCTCTTAAAAATAACAAGGAACCAGGAAGCAACAATACAAAGGTTACAGATGATAAGAGGATCTATAACTTAAGAATAAAAAATGTGAGTGAAGAAGCAGCATAAACACAAATGAAACACAAAGGCTATTCACAGAAATAATTAAGGAAAACTTCCCAAGCATAGGAAAAGGAAATGATATTCAGATATATGAGACATACAGAACTTTAGTCAGCTATAACCAAAATAGATATGCACCCAGACATATAATAATCAAGATCCCAGAAATTCATCACAAGAATAGAATATTAAAAGCTGTCAGAGAAAAGAAACAGATCATGTATAAAGGAAAACCTATCAGAATCATGACAGACTTCTTGACACAAACCATGAAATCAAGAAGAGCTCAGAGTGAAGTAATCCAAGCCCTAAAGAAAATAACTTCCAACCCAGATTGATGTACCCAGCAAAACTATCTCTCAAAATTAATGGAGAAACAAGATGCTTCCATGACAAAGAGAAACTGAGGGAGTTCATGACCACCAATCCAACCCTACAAAAAATACTGAAGGACATTTGAGAGAGAGAAAAGAGACCATGGTTTCAGGAACAGCGGCAGAGGGGGCACACTGGATGGGGCAGGAAGTGGAATGAAGGGGAAAAGTAGAAACCAATGGCAGAAAAATAGCATGGCAGAGATGAGGCAGAGAAGGTTGGCCAAAATTGCTAATGTGAATGGCCTCGATACACAATTAAAAAAAAAACACACAGGCAGAGTGGATCAGGAGATAAGGTCCATCAAGATGCTCTGTATAAGAAATATAGTTACCCTGAAAGAAGGTTTATGGACTGAAAGTCAAAGATGAGAAAATAATGCTCTGTATGAACCAGAAAAAAAGTGGAGGTAGCTCACCCATCCGCTGCAGATTGTTTGGAAAGATGTAACACTTTTATACAATGGAGAACTACTCAGCTAGAAGGAAGGAAAACCTTGAGGCTCTTGTAGGTAAATGGATACAACTTGAGACCAAGCTCAGGGGTAAAAAGGTTCAGAACCACTTAGGTAAATAGTGGTTGCCTCCCTAATCTAAAAACTAAAGGAGTTAGTGGGATACAAAATGTACAATGTACCCTGTGAAAGTGAAAGGGGAGGAATTGTCTAAAAAGGGAAGGCAGAGGACACTAATCTTGTATCATGATTTGAAACCCACATTGTTTTCATTGCTCTGTTTAGTTTGGTTATATTCTGTTCCAGTTTGTCTGCTTGTACTAGATTTTAGGGTATGGACAGATATTCCAAAGATAGCAGGATACACTACGGTAACCATTTTTTATTTTCTATTAACTTAATCTGAAACCCTGTATTGCTTTCACTGTCTTGTATTGACTGATTTTATTTTAATCTGTTTTGTTTGATCGTTGTCTTGTCTTGACTGATTTTTTTTTAATCTGTTATGTTTGATAGTATCAAGTCTGAGGGTATAGGCAACTACTCTGAAGACAATAAAATTCACTATGATACCCACTCTGGTTTGACTATTACCCTCTTTTGAAGTCCTATAATGCCTCCAATGTTTTGTTTTTCTTGATTTTGTTCTGTACTACTGTGTTCAATTTTACTGTACCTGATGATATGGGCAATTCTATTGAAGGTAAAAGAGGCATCATGGTAGCCACTGTAGATCACCTTGTATTGTGGTTTTAAGTCATGTACTATGTCCGTCCTTTTGTTTTGAATGACCCCATTTTTGTTTTTTGTTTTTTCTCATTTGGTTTTATTCTTTTCAAAATAAAAAAGAAGACATGGGTGTTCAAGACCCGCCAGGTGAAAGGCCCCACATGAACATGCTAGGCTGGAGTTTGTCCTGTGGATCAAATCCAGCCTACCCTATTTTTGTATCATCCACATATCAACAGTTTACACACCTTTAAATGGTTGAGAAAAAAGTCAAAGAACGATATTTTGTTATATGAAAGTATATAAAGTTTACACTTCTGTGTCCACCAATAAAAGTTTATTGGAGCGGATCCGTGACCTTTGTATACTGACCTCAGCTGTTTTTGCACAATGAGTCATTGCAAACAGAGATGAGAACCTGCAAACCCTAAAATATTTATTACCTGGCCCTTTGCTGACGTTTGCCTGTCCGTTAGTTGAAATAACTGGCAGGCAAAGACCCTGAGAACAGGAACAAATTAACACTACACTGTGTCTCAGCAGAATTCAACCCAGCATCCCATGTGCTCAGTTTAGAGCCAAGGAGAGTGCCCTGCTCTCAGCCTCTGTCTGAACTGGAAGGACAAGCTTTTTCTGGAGGAAGAGATCATCATCCGGAACTGCCACGATTTTCAAATACACATTTTACGCATATTCAAGCATCCGGAAAATTATTGCCTGGGCTTACACATGGCACAGACTGACTTAATGGGCAGGCTCAGCGGTGATCTATGGGCACCCAACATCTCAAACAAGCAATTGCAAGCCATGCTCCTTAAGGTTACAGAAGTAACAATGTTATCTTAAAGCATTTTCCTTGGCAAGAAAACTTAAAGTGTGTTCAGGAAAATAGCATTATTCCAACGCAAAAGCCGACAGTGCAACACTGTAATTAATAATATTAATAGCCTATGGGTTATATTTATTTTGTAGAAAGTGAAACAAATAGTAACAGGCCAGTTGTAAATCATGCACGATTTTCTAGGACTGTTTTCAGGGAGACTGGCATCATATTCTAGACCTCTACAGTCCTGAGGATACTCACAAAAGCAGGTGTGCAGAAAACTGGTAACACTGAAACACTATTACTATGCAATGGGTTATGCCTGCATCTCTCCTAGGATTTTAAAACTCGACTTTAATAGCTTTTTAAATGAAAAGAACAACTCAGAAGAGCAAGCCAGCTGAGAAGTTCACTATGTCACAGAACTGCAAAATTGTTACACTCATTTTAATTAGGATATATGAAGGTTTTACATTTGCGGTGTAAGTAAATTGTTACTCACACATATAAAGGAGCAGGTCACTTTAATTTACAACCAATCACGATTTGCAACACATGGCTTACTGGTGTCAATGAGATGTGACCTACTTGTCTCAAAGTCCAGCTCATATAACAGCCTTATGAGATTCAACCACATACAGTTTTACTATGACACAGAAGGGACACAGCTGTAACTATGAATACAAAACCATAACGTCAATTTTTATGTATTGCATGTACATGAAAACTACCGTTTTAAAATTTTTAACTCGGTAGTATACCTAACCTGTAAACAGCTGCCTAACAACAGAAAAGTACAATATTATTTTAGAAAGCCAGGATTACTGTGCAAATGAAAGGAGTGTTAGAATTGGAGACAATTTATGTATTGACTTTTTAAAACATGTTTTAAAAGTTTAAATATCCTTTGCCACTTTTGTCACCTTTCAGAGCTCCTCGGTGATAGATGCCTTAGAACAAAATTTGATCAGATAAAGAGTGTGCTTGTGGCCGAATAATAGATCACCGTGAAAGTATGCTATTCATCATTCTAACTAAATTCTAAGTACTCACAACGTTAAACTCAATATTTTTAAAAATCACAAGCATCGTCAGTTACAGACTTTACTTATACACATTTACTCATTTACAAACAAGACTTACAGTCTTCTAGTCCTCTAAATTATTTTAAAAAATTCTTCACATATGTGAAAGCAGTTCATTTCTAAGCAAGTCTGCATATTTATACAGAGAACTAGAAAACAGTAAGGGTAATCTAAGACATTCGTGCAGTTAGTTATTTTATTTAAATGCTTGATTACAAAAAACATATATCTTTCGAGAATCGGTTCCTTAGTAACTGGCAGAACACTATGTCTGTGAGTGCAAAAATAGAGATTATTTACAGTTTCACATCATTGTTGTTCTATGCATCATATCTGCCTCTGGCTAAAAGAGCAGAGTCCTCAGAGAGACATACTGCAAACACAAGTCCTTCTAGGTGGTGGCAAGTCAGGCCAGGAGTCAAAAAGAACCAACAGAGACGACAGAGACATGGAATCCAGCACAGTCTCCTCAGGGAGAAAAAGCAAACCCACATGGCCCTGCTGAAACGCCGACTTCATTCTCTCCCCTATCTGAGCCTTAAATATTACATGTCAGAAATTGCTTCAGCTAGATTATTGCCTCTTTAGGTGAGTCCCTCTTTTAAGAAACACAAACATTCTCAAAGTGCATCGCTGAAACACCATAAAAACTTAATAACCTACCATTTTCTTTGCACTCTTCTGGAGGTTTAGCCTTTTTCGCAAGTCGTGGATCCAGCCATGATGTTGTCTTTGTGTTATGGCTGGAAAGAAAAGAGATCACTCTGAACAGACACATACTAAAAGGAATCAAGTTTATTCCTTAAGAAAAAAAATAAGCGGGATTAGTCCAACAAAATTGCAATCGATACACTTAATTTGCTTACTGGTTCTAAGTGGCCCTGAAGGAGGTGTGAGAGTAACTGTGGCGGCAGCTGTAAATTTGGCAACCTCAGCTCCCTGTCCTCAAAGCAGCTATTTTTATTAAAATCAACTAGAATGTTGCCAAGTTCACCTCATTGAAAATGCAGAACTCATCCAGAGCAAAAGGAATTTATTACAAATACGGGATTCTCCAGTTGGAAGAGCACAGCCCACAGACTCTGATACTGTTTCCTGAGTTTTGCAGAAGCATTATTTTCACCCTCAACCTGCGCTTTTTATAAACAATGGTTCTGTTAACTACCAGGCTGGCAGAGGCCGGGCAAAAGGGATGCAAGTTACAGCATGTTCTTGGGATTCCTACATTTTCTGAAAAGGTGATTAACAGCAGTTTTATTAACTCATGTTAAGCTGTCTTCCTCCCCAATACTTTCAACCCAGCTAGGAAGGTAGAGGATAAAACATCTGCCTTCTGATGTTTCTGGAATGGAATTTCCAGGAATTAGTATAAAAATGACATTTTCATTCTGGGAGAAAAAAAGTTTTCTTGTGAATCTTTTTGCTGAGATCTAATGTGTAAGAGATGTCTGCAGAGGCGTGCATCTTAAAGTGGTCCCTGCGTCACTTGCATTCGAATCATCTGGTGGACTTGCTAGCAAAGCATTTTGGGTCCTCACTGAAGAACAAGAGCAGGCTCTCTGAGGTGAGGCTGTCAGATCTCCATCACTAGGCAGGAACACAGGTGCACACTACCGTGTTATAAGTCCAGCACCACACCACAGCTCAACGACTCACCAGAGCTGAAATATTTACTCTGTAGCTTTATCAAAGGATCTCTTCCACTCATGGAGAACCCACAAAGAAATAATGAAGGACTTTTTGAGAACTTCAGGAAAAGAATGTGCAAAGCTACACATATGGGAAAGTGTGAGGTTTATACAGGGAACCTGAAAAGGAAGAATGATAAAGAGGATGGAAATAGAAATTAGGGCCAGATACTCAGAATATTTGAGCACAGATGTGCAGAGGTTAAAAGTGATGATGACATAGATTTTTCAGGTATATTTTGCTCTTCATTGAAATTTAAATCTATTCTAGTATGGCAGAGCCACCATTGTTAGCTAAATTATCTGATGAGCCAGTCAAATGGACACAACTTGAGACCATACTCATAAGTGAAATAAACCAAACTCACAATAAATACCGTATAGTCTCCCTAGTATGAGAGTTGGTAAGAGTATGTAAGATTTTATGGTAATCATGATTCCCCCTTTCATGGCTTTGAAGCCTTTCAATGTTTCCATTCATCAGTTGGAATGATTTTATTCTGTTTTGTTTGACTTTATTATGTGTGATGGTATGAACAGCTGTTTTGAAGAAAACAAAACATTATGGCAGCCATTGCTGATTTAATATCATCTTGCTTTGAAGTCCTACCGTGCTTCTATTCTTCTATTACCATCGGTTCTATCATGTTGTATCTTATTGGGATTTTAATATATGTGACAGTGTAAACAAATTTTTTATGTAAAATGAGATACTATAGTAGCCATTGATCATTCTCTGTTATTCGGTTCAGAATACCCTGTAATTCTTTCATTCTTTTGAATGGTTTTATACTATTTTGTTATGTTTGATATTATTGTATTTGAAACTAGGCTCAACTATTACAGAGAAAGAGTATTATGGTAGATATTGTTAATGTCCGGTTGTCTTATTGTAAAGTGCTGTGTTGCTTATGTTGTTCTGTTCTGATCTGCTTTGTTCTGCCCTCTTTTGTTTTACTCTCTTTAAAATAAAAAATAAAAATAAATAAACTGACAGCCAGGGAATTCTCCTGGGAAGAATACTGAACAGTAAACTCACGGAACTGAGCTCCGTCCTAAGGAAGGAGGGACGCTGGAGCCCAGAGGGGCTGCGACTCCCAAGTGTCGAAGCTCCCTTCAGATACCCGTCTGGATGGTCATTCCATCCGTCCATGTGTGCTCATCGACTGGACAACTGAGACCTGAGGAACAGTGGGTTACGACACCTCTGCTCCTCAGGAAGATTCCCTTTTGTCCCTGGCTTTGAGACGGGATAAAGGGGGAACAATCGCCAGCATCTGCCTCCCTTTACAAACTCTGCAGTGACAGCAACCTCTGAACAGAGCTCTCATAATTTGATCAGATAAAGTCGGAGAATCTGACCAAATAACAAATGATGAGGACAGCATGCTAGCTGTTATTTTCCCCCACTCTGACCTTTGCGAAGTCTGCTTGTGTTTCTTTACCAGGTTTCAGGAGCGTCTGAAGTATTACAGATACTTTCCTCTGCTCTGAGCCTCATTTATGTGCTATCACACAACCCAGTCTTCCTCTCTGAAGACTTCTTCTGGCCACTCTGCATGTGAGGGTAGGAGGCCTGGCTTCAGTGTTTGCGGCTCTCATCTTTTAAAAAATTACTTTAAATACTCTTTATAGATATGCCTCTCTTCAGTGTGTGTGTGTGTGTGTGTGTGTGTGTGTATTGATGCTCACGTTTCTATGAGGTATAGGAAAAAGTCCGAAGGCAGGCGAGGAAAATACATTTTTCTTCTGTCTCTCTCTTTTTTTTTGTAACCACATCTGGTTTTTCCAACCCTTTTTCTCATTTTGGAGAACAGTCATTTCTGGGTGTTTTAGGCATATTCATGAAAGCAAACACATCTATAGACAAGTATTAAGCAACCATTAGTAAGCCACTCCAGGGGGTCAGATTACCACTTCTATGCCACCCCTCACCAGTGGGCCTCAAATACTGGATAATTTAGTAGAAAGAACTATGAGCTTCCTGGCTTTTCTGAGTTTATATAAAGCGTTTTTTTATAGGAGTATTTTTTTTAGGTTGAACTAGCACTAACAGTGTGTCACTTTAATACCGTTTGACAGATTGAGTCTCTTAGAGTTAGCAGCATTTTTAGCTGTTCTTCAGAAATGATTCTGAAAGAAATGTGGGTTGCAGTTACCTCCAGTAATTGTCTTCAACATCACATGAAGACACAGCCCAGTGTTTACAGCAGTGGCTCTCACTCGCCTTGTAATTTCTACGTTCCTCCAAGACACCTCCCAAAGGGGATATTTTTAATGCATTTGGGAGGCAACAGACCAAACAGCTTCTGCAGTTGATTTCAATTACATATTTTTGAACCTTAATAATTGCACTTGAAAACAGCATTAAGCACTGGGCAGGAAGCTGCATTAAATGGAAGAGATTATTCAAAATTTTCATACTAGCTTTCCTCAAATTTGAGCAGGTGATTTCCTGTCACTTTCCTAGTAAGGGTAGAGTCACATGCATGACATCAGTTTCCTTGATCTATCCATGTTGTATCACTCAAAGGCAAGAAAAGAAAATGCTACTGCTTGATAATCTTAAACTGAAATATTAACTTCTTTCTCTTTTTTTGGTACTGATTTCTTTAATCAAGACACACACATATCTACAGGCTATGTCGAGACAGAAAGTTCTCTTACTCTAGCTGTGGAATGGAGCATACATTTCCTAGAAACTTTGATTCATAATGATACACTGCTTTGCATATTTCTACAGCAAAAGCTAAAGTGAGGATCATGAAAAGTGAGGAATCAAGTAGAAGAAAGTCAGTAGCTCTTTAGGTTCAATGTCATATTATAATCTGGATGAGCAAATCTAAACACAAAAAAGGCTTATCTATGGGTATATCCCAAACTCTTCCTATCTAGTGAGTCTGTTTAAAACAAGCTAGGCCTGAAATACCATTCAACTCTGCAATCCTATTTAAATTCATATCAGGTGGCCTCTAAGAGATGCACTATGCTGCCCCTTAATGAATCAGATATTTCTGTACACTTTGTAAGCTTAACCTTTGCCAAACTGACAAAAGCAGCAGATTAGATACTAACATCTTATCTTCTGAGAAAACATTCTCCTCGCATAGAGCACACTTCCTTTCAACAGGAAAATCTACTGAGAGAGGAGAGGATACACCACTGCAGATCACACTGTCTCACAGAGTTTGACCGTCTACACCCAGGGAAAGGTCCTCACTACCGTATTTAATGCTGTCGGCTTCATGGCTAAGTATTCTGAACTCCACTGCACAGATGGAGAAGCAGCCTGGGTGGAGCTGGGAAACTTTTCCAAGGTCACACGGCTGGGATAGAGAAGTCCTTGTATGAACCTGGGAAGGGAAGGGAAGCCCAAACCTGGGCTTTTACTGTCTGGAACCAGAGGCATCATGAACCTACTTTGTACACGGAGGGGTCTTATTCCCCTACCTTTTGGTGGTAATCAAGACCTAATCCAAGCACCAGCCAATCATTTAGAAACAAAACTGTACCTACTATTTGAGGGTGGGAATCCCTACTTTAATTCCTTTGGAAGTGTTGAGTGTCTTTTGCTCAGTAGTTATTAAATCGCATTTTCATAGCAATGAAAGTGAAGACAAGAAACATTGTTCCTTAACAACTTAAATTCTCTGCTAAAACAATTTCCATGCCACATTTTATTCATTCAAAGCTGAGTACTTTTCTAGAATAAAGCCTGTGAGTTATACCATCTATCTATGCATATTAAGTCTTAAAACTATATTGAAGAATTAAGTTAATAGAAATGTTCTCCATGGGTTAGAGACTGAGAACAAAACAACATTTTCTTAGCATGCATGCCACGCCCCCTCCGCCACTCAGGCCACAAACCCCTCCTTGGGTTTTTCGGTACATATAAGTGGATCCTCGAACATGAACCCCTTCAAGCCTAATTTTAAGGCACCTCTGACTTTCCTGTTTTCTGTACTTCCTTTTCTACTTTAGTAGATAAAGACATTTTTATCATTAAACACTCCTTCCCTTTTCTCATTTTCTTTAAAAATAGTAACAGATTTTGGAGTACACCTTTTTTCAATTTGTGCATGAATATTCTACTTTTCAGTAGTAGTAGTTACCTAGGTTGAGAGATAAAAATAGAGGTTGTTGACTATATTCTATGAATTTTTAAGCAAACATTATTTTTAAAGTACATAAATTAATTATATTTTATATTGTATTCAATCAATCTTCAGTAATTTTATCATTTCCAAAGATTATATCTTCCTTCTGGTTTATTCCTAAAGAACTATCAAAAGCAAGGAATGAATATATGTAAGCAATGCTTAGCAGTGGAAACTTCTGCTTTGTTTATTAAATATTTAGCTATTTTTCCTGTTCATATATAGCTGATCCATAGCTCAAGTCATTGTTAGTAATCTCTTAGATAATATTGCTTCTAAAGTAATATTGCTACAAGTTTCCTTAACATGTGAGTATGGGAGTTTGCTCTCACATTACATTTTATGTGCATAGGAAATATTTTAAAGTGAGTTTTCTTATAAATATTTTTGATATTGTGGGTGTATGTTTCACATTATTTTGTTTAAAACACTTATTTTCTGTTTGGGGATTACCCTAGAAACTTGTACAGGCACAAAAAAATCATAAAAAAATCATAAAACATAGAATATAGCTGTTGTGTGTTAGCCAGATTGTCACTGGTATGAATATGCCAAGTCTTGAATGAGAAAGTTGTGTATGCGTGTGTGTGTTTGTGTGTTTACACCTCTCTCCACCACGTTTCCAAACCATTGTGTCTTCTTTATAACAAGCAGCAAGTTTTATGTTTGTTGGAAATGGTAACTGGTGACTTAGATAAAACTTAAGGGAATATAGGAACAGCAATATAAGAAGCACCTAGACTTATTGTGCACTTGCTTTGAGTTCAAAAGCAAATACACCCCTGAGAAAGATTTGGAGACGACACACAGACACGAGCTTTTTCACAGATGTGCTTCCCAGTTTCGAAAGTCTGCATTTAAAAATCGATTATTTAAGATGACATAGTGTTCGCTGCCCTTCAGGAAGACGGTAGTAAACAAATAGGTTCTTGTTGTCACTTTGTTTTTTGCCAAAGCCATAGCAGTCTCTTTTGTGTCACTCACTAAACTGACTCCCAAACAAAGAAGTAATTTAATGGGATTCCCAAGGCATGTCAGTCCAGATTAACCCTGGGCAGCTCTCCTTTATGGAACATTTAGCCTCTGGAACAGTGAATTTTTGGCTAAGAAACTTATTAAACAAATACCATTTGTAATATAGAAGTTTACTTTGGCCAATATCTGTTGATAAATTGGAGGAAGTTTGGAATAATAGGGGTGGCTTTGTGGTGTGACCTTGGGAATGGAAATTTGTGTAAGAATGAGCCAGGGTGTCACCATGAAAATGCAGATAAATCAAGTACTTCATGCAATGGTTATTAGGTTTTATGTGCGATGTAGGTATTGTGGTAAATAGGCCAAGGTCAAGGACTCTGAAACAGAACGCATCTCACGAAAATATGAACCCTGCCTGTTGTTGCCTGCTACACTGTCAGGTTTAAAATGGTTCCCTACAAATGGTATTCATTCAACAAACTTCTGTTGAGTGAGTGGGATCAAAGGACCTTGGCTCTGTTACAGACTTCTTAGCACTCAGTGATTTATTTCTCTAAGTCCAAATTTCATAAAACAAGGATTAAATGAGCAGAGTGTGAATACTTAACGTATTAGCAGTTTTTAACGTATTAGCAGTTTTTGCGAAGGCGATCCAAACTCACAGATGAAAGCATGCGCTCACTATGTGATGGCTCGTTTGCATTTACATTTACATATCCCTCATTTGCATGTATAATTAATATTCTGCCTCTTTTAAAAGCTCATATTAATGAAGGTGATGGTACAAGTCAAAGAAGTGACTGGTTTCTTACAATAATGTGCATTTAAAGATTTCTTAAAAGTTCCTAAACAGAAGTCGTTCCTATAGTACTTTAGAGCATGTTTGGAAAATTGCATTGACTCACAACTGCAAATTACATCTTTTTGTGGTAATTTGTCACATATTCACCTTTCCGTCACATATCACCATCAGTGACCAAACAAGTCTGCATTTATGATTTGTCAAAAAAGCAGTTTCAACACTGGGAAACGTAGCTGGTCACCAAACTAAAAAGACAAAAACTCATCTTCTAAATATAAAATTTCTCATGGGCTGAGCATCACAATTCATTTTATATTCTCAAACAGATTAATGGGAATTTCAAAACATTAATGTACAGAAAACAAATAAAGGGGTTTTGTTTTTTTTTGCTTGTTCCTTCAGTTCAAAACCCATGTTTATATGTGTACTTTAGAGATACATATTTTAGTTCATGATTCAGTGCTCTGTAAAGCTCTTCTTCTTGGTCCAGAGATGAATTTATTTACATAAACTGTACAAACGGAAGCTTCTCTTCCGTCTTTCCGTATTTTCTGCACATTTGCATTATTGCACATTTCAGTAAAGTGTTACCAGGTGCCACCTGGTGGGGGCGCTGCTACGGGTCGGGCCTGCGGCCACCGCTTCCAACAGGGAAGGTTTTTGCTGATGTTGGCTCTTTCTCCCTTCTGTGTCCCCAGTCTGATCTCTCTTGTTTTACTTTCCCCTTGGTCTATCTGATCTTCCTCAGACTCTGCTATTCTTTATTCAAAACATTTAGATAAGCCAAGTGTGGTGGCACACGTCTGTGGACCCAACAAGCTGGGAGGCTGAGGCAGGTGTTTACCAGTTTAAATCACAAGTTTAAATCTGGCCTCAGCAGAGTTAGCAAGACCCTGCTTCAAAATTACAAAAACAAAACAAAACAAAACAAAACAAAGGTTGAGATGTGGTTCATTGCAAAGGTCCTGGGTTCAATTCCCAGTACCACACACACACTTAAATAAATGTTCAGATTTATCTTTAAAAATTTACTTTATTTATTAAATAATTCCTTCTTAGGCATGAAACAAATGATCAAACCATCAAATAATGAAAGCACAAACTGTTCTTTTTGATGAACTAACAGAGATTCTTATAATTTGAACAAGTACTTCTAAGATAACAATATGCAACCTATTATCTGTTGCAACCTATTAATTTCCTACTATTGTTTTTGAAATTTTGATCATTTCCATCCTTTTTTCTGTTTTGCTTTTTAAAATAAAACAATTAAAAATACCTCCTTTTTAACTGACCAAATTTCTGTCTGACAATCATAAGAATTACTGAGAATAGGTATTATTATGTAAATATGTATATTTTGGGGATAGGGTCTCTCTCTGTGAAATTCAGGCTGGATTTAAACCCACTGTGCAGCCCAGGTTGACCTGGAGCTATTGATGATCCTCCTGCCTCAGCCTACCAAGCGCTGGAATTACAGGCACGCACCTGGATGCACCATAAGGAGAGTCAGTTTTACACGTTCTCACGACACACGCAAAACCTGGAGTGTACACAAAGCCATGTGCGTGTTCGCCATCACACAGCATGGCTGTATTTCTGCCTTTCCGCTTCATCTTGCTTTCCCTTAGAAGACTTCACCTCAAGCCTGCCCCACACACATCAGGGCTCTCTGCTCCTAAGAAGGGCTTCGGACCCTCCTGTATGTCCCCTGCTGCGGATCTGTACCTTCTCCACTTCATCTTTGTTTCCCCTCCACCTCTCTCCACTCCTGATATTGCTCATTGATCCTTCCCTCCAGCATTAGGAAGGAGATTAAAAAACAGAAGCAAAAACTAAACAAAAAGCAGTAAAAACTGCTAATCCTTTGCTCTCCTTTCAAAGGCACTGATGATCCAGCCGGGGAAAACGGAGCAGTTATTTCCCAGGATTCGCCATTTCTCCAGCAGGTCCAGGCGCCTCCTGCCCTCACCTCACAGGCTCTGCACGTGACTCACCTCCCAAGTGATATCACCCCACCCATCCCTGTAACCCCCCCTTCACATGGGGTCCCATCCAGTCCTATCCTTCTCTGCAGAGTGTCGCACAGTTCAGAGATTGTTCCCTAATTGTGCAGAATTCATCGTTCCTCTCACCCCACCTGATAGTAAGGCTGAGAGTAAGGACAAAGTCTAATGCACCCTTTGAGTGCCACTGGACTGACCAGAACCACACAGTCCTGCTGCCAGCTTCTCCCACGCCCAGCCTCACTGTTTACTAAACACACAGGGGGCACAGTCTTTGCATTCCAGTCCCCCTTCCTTGTGGCCCTGAAAACCTGACACAGACAGGAAGCTTATTTTATGATCACAGAGAAAGGATTTCCTAATTGCATTGCTAGAAGCATGGTGGGGAAATGCTCACTTGGCTTCCTTTTACTATGTCCACACATCCTCACTCGCTGTCCTGTGCTTCACCGTCACCTACCACATTCAAATGCACAGACCGTCCCTTCCTGGTTCTGAACGCCCGCTCTGTCTGACCTCACATCGAGAATCCGTATTTTTACTTCTCATTGGCTGTGCTTATCAAGTATCAAAATTAGATGAGATTGGGCATGTTCAGGGTGGTAGGGCTGAAAGAAGGGAGAAGTGAAAAAATGGAGAAAAGAAAGAAAGAATAGAAAAAAGCTCCTATAAATGGGGAGCGGAGGAGAGGTTGAAGGGAGGGGAGGGAAGTGGGAAAAAGGCGAATCAAGTTATATCATGTACAGCTCAAATTCCCTAAGGTGAATGGGATTATTATGCATATCTCAAATGTACCAATCAAATCTGATTGAATAAATAAATAAATGGCCATAGGAACCGGAAAAAATCAAAATTAGGTCTTCAGACACAAGTGTATTGGTAACAATTTTAGTTGGTCATTCTTTTAAAACAAAAAACTATATAATTTCTTCTTTTTCAGCTAATCCACAAAAGATAGCTCTGTGTCACTGGCTAGAGTGACACGAGACAACACAAAAGAGTCTATTCTTCTTGTAAGCGAAGGACATCCGTGGGAAGGAGCGTGCCAGGGGTGCGTTTTCTGTGAAACACCTGCATTTTCCATCACCCTTGCACCAGGCAGAGCGCCAAGTAATTATGCGATTATGCATCCGTGTGGTCTCATGTATCAAAGTCCCCAACTCACGTGGGAATTAAACATTGGTATGTGGTAACATTTCAATTTCACAATGAATTGTGCCTATGGAGATCTAAGTCATGAATCACTCTGAGTTAGGAAAGGAATCCGGTTTTAGTGTTTTTGTTGAATAATCAGCATTTACATAATTTTATCTACTGCCAAAACAAAGAACTTCAGTTTCTATTATCATTTTCCCCTAGGAGGTCCATATAAACAAGTGGATAAAAGTACTGTGTGTGCTTAAAATATTTGTATGGCTTCTAATGAATGTGTTGGTTTTTTAATCAAGTGAAATAATTTAATTATGGGGCAAGATCTTTAACTTTGCATCTCTTAAAAAAAAACAACTGTCCCAAAACGTGGCTCGGGAAGGCATTTACTGTTTATAAAACTTATTTACACACCTCAAGATACCCAGAGAAGAGTTCAAGGGCTCTCAACAACACGAGATAACAAACTCTCCCCTCCGATTTGATTATTCCACACTGTATTCATGGCTCCCACTACAACCCTGCACCCCATAAAATGTGCACAATTTTGTCAAAATTAAAACATTTTTATAGTTGCCTGTTGCTCAAAAGAGAAGGAAGACCAAATATTATTGTTAATGAACCTATGGAGAATAGTATTCTAGAAGAAATGTCTACAGGAAGAGAAGAGTTAGGCAGAGCATTGTTGAGTGGCTCGGGATTTGCATTTCAGCTTCCCTGGCAAGTTATGAAAATGTTAAACAGCAAATGAAGTGGCATTTCATCAAAGGAAACAGGACAAACTACACCTGATAATTTATTTTAATAATACCTGACTCAGCATGAAAGTGCAGAACGTTTCATTTTGCGACCAGCAAATATTGTGCTTTAAATGACACTGTCTAGTGGGACCCTGAATGTGGTAGTGGACATTTCTGGCAAGAAAGACCTCAGCTGAGCTACACAAGCCCCTTGAAGTGGGGCAGGGGATACGCAGTTTCCTGTGAAATCTAGACTATCCTGGTTCAATAATAACAGCAAAAGGAGGTGTGCCTGTTGAGTCATTATTGCTACATATCTTACAATCTAATTATTTAATTATCTCTGAGATCGGTGACTACATTCTAGGAAACTCAACCACGCTAAGGCACTCACGCATCTCTCACAAGAGAGAAGCTATTGCAGGAACAGTAAAATCTCTTTCCTTTTCTCCTATCCCCACTGGCTACACATTTGCACCTGCTATGATCTCGGCAATATTCAAAGAGGTGTTTGAGACTCACTCGATGAAGTACACTTCGCCCTTCTCCGTGTAGGCCATTTCCCAGTTGTCCGGCAAAGGGTCCGCGTCCTCGCCATCCTCGGGCTTGCTGGCCGTGGTGTCCTGCGCGGGGCCCTTGAGCTCCTCGGGCTGGCTGTACACCGGGGCAGGGTAAGGCTGGGAGGGCGTCTCCCCGGAGGCTCCTGCGCTCTTGTCTTCATGTTCACTGGATTCTGCAGGAACAAGAGTCGGGGGTCAGTCACCCCAGCTCCCCCAACGATGGCCCCCTAAAGATGGTTACATCCCAGAGCCTCAAACGTGGGAGTGTCACCTTGTGTGGCAGAATAGGATTGGCAGATATGGTCAAGTTAAAGACCTCAGGAAGGTGGGGGGATTCGCTTTGCTAAGCCAGGTGGGCTCACTGGAATCACACAGGTCCCTGGAAGAAGTCGAGGCAGAAGAAGAGGAAGAGAAGGAGATGTGGCTGCTAAAGGGAAGCCAAGGGGCAGCAGTGCGCCCAGGACACAGTGGCCTCTGTATGTGGAGCAGGTGAGGAAGGCCTTTCTTCCCTGGGGACTGAAGCAAAGGACACACCATAGTAAACCTTTTCACTTCGGGACCTGGAGCCGGCCACAGCTGCCATGCAGTCTGATTGCTCCACTTTAAACCAGCAGATTTGGGGCAATTTGCTACAGAAGAAGTAGAAAACTAACGAAACAGAACAAAACCCAGAACAGATATATACCTGAGCAAGGGTGGGTGACAGACCCTGACACACAGTTGCCATTTCGGTGCTACAATCTTAAAGAATAATGCCAGCAGCTTCTACACTGAAGACACAGTTACGTCAGGGGGAAAGAAGAGCATGGGACCTTTGGTCTGTAACACTGAGCTCAAACACAGTGGGGTAGCGTCTATGCTAATTCACGGGGATCCATGAGCACAGCAACCCTAGGACTCAACTCTGTCAAGGTGACACTCAGCCCTCTGTGCCCAGACAGTCACTTTCCAACATGGGAAGTGCGACCTCGAGTGTGTCCGAGCTGAGAATGACATGGGAAGAATTACTCTAACCATGTCCTGACAGCTGACAGGACTGAAAATAGGGGGCGAAAGTGACAAATCCTGGATAATGGACATGGAGGAGGATGCAGTTCCGGAAACTCACAAGATGTAGTAAAGCAGGTTAATAGATGGAAATCTCATTATTGCACAGGCTCTATCCCTTTGGTTTAGGAAAGTTCAGGTGTTGAAGGTCAGAGAACAGACAGGGAAGTAAAGATGTTCTAAAGGTAGAGAGAGATGTCGGAGCGACTGAGAATGAGAAGCTGAAGTGATTTCAAGCTTACTTTTTCCCAGGACGGGCTCGTTGGTCAAACATTTTGAGTAAGGTATAGGCTTAACTCTATAATAGACATATACTTGAAATATTGCTGAATTTGTACTTTCTCTGAGCTATTTATGGTTTTTTTCTCATTTAACTTTCCTGGCACTACAAAAAGATCACGGGTATTAATCATCAGGGAAGGGTAAAACAGGCACTACATAGAAAAAGAAATGCCCTGAGAGGGAATGGGGAAACTACACACTACAGAGCGTCCTATGGGCCCAGGCTGAAGTGGGAGGAAGGGGACACTGAGATTCGGGAGTAACAGTGATGAGGGTGAGATGCCATCTAGGAAACATGAAATTCTGCAACTGTTTGAGAATAAATCAAGTTATTAAAATAAAAAATACATACTCCAAGGCACATACACTTTGACTAGTTGTCCTATTTTGAGAATATATTCTCTAGAAAAAAATGTATTAATGCATGAAGGTGTCTAATTGTTCATAGCAGCAAATCCCTGGAAATGATAGGAATGCTTTTTAATAAGAATATGATTAAGTAAACTGTGTTTATCATTACCACAGAAAACTATGTAGTTTAAGAACAATGAGTTAGATCTGTATGTATTGGTGAGGAATAAAGCATACAATTAGTATTTGAAGAGTAACCCAATATTATTAATTAGTACTTGAAGAGTAATCAATATTATTAATGTATAACAGATTGTCAACTGATCACCTCAGGGCAAGAAATTCGACTATGATGGGAGTTTTCTTTGCACATTTTTGTATCCACTAGCTAGTTATCATTTTTATTACTCCAAGAACTAATAAAGACAACTCAAGAGAGTCGCCAAAGGTAGAAAGTCAGCTTTGTATCAGTATCAGTGGCTTGGGCCAACTTCTCTCTCTCTGCATCACTGAGAGAGTGACGTGAAATTATCTACCAGGAATTGGGAAACGCAAGGATGCCTACAAGCTCTCATCACTTTTTCCCCTAAAAAGCGGGAATTAGGATGATAATATGGCCTTTCGGGTGCAATCTCCCAGCCTATTCCTTGTAGATATTTTGATTGTGCAGGCAAGAAGCGGCATGAGAAGGAACCGTTATTCACTGTGGTTTCTCCTTGCTGCTTCATATCACAATATCCAAGGACCTCGACGAGGAACACACCGTAAAACATCAGGTCATATGGAAAAGCTAACCAGCAAGGCACACTCTGAACATGTTTATTTATTCAGCACAGTGTTTATGGAGTGCTTCTCTGTACCAGACGCTGAATTTAGGAGAGTAGACACGACAGGCATAATTTCCACTTCTGTGGAACTAACAAGATGCCATGTGTGGGTTTTCTTCAGCTTTCAGTGTGAGGACAGCAGCTAAAAGCAAAGACGAGACTTACACACGGGTGCTCACCTAACACCGTACTACGCACAAGTCAAGTGAAGTTTCTTACCCAGTACTGCTACCAAGCCTGGGATTCTCTCTGATGAAGTAAGGGACAATGGGTAAACTGGGGCTGGAATAGGCAGGGCCCTACCCACAGCACCTCAGGGTGAGGACTGCATCCTCCGAGCAATGAGAAGCTGTTCACAAGTCTTAGGCAAGGGAGAGGCAGCAGCATATTTTCATTCTCCCCAGACACCCCTAACTCATCTCAGGAGGCGAGGACTGTAAGAGTAGAGGTTTTCAGACCCTTTCAGCTATTTCTGAACTGCAGACAGGAGATGTGCTGGCAAGGGGTGGGAAAAACAGATTTGCAAAAATATTTAGAGTGCAGAATTTTGTCTGTTTTCAAAACACTGGACAAACAAGGCAAAAGGAAGAACAGCGGTGACCCTGGTGGGTGATGGCGCCACTCACTGAGATGGGATATTAGATGACCGTTAGAGGGGACCTAACACAAGCCCTAGGTTAGGTGAGTTCATCGCACAGTCCAGCACATGTGCACTTTCCATCTCTGGGACCACCGGTTACCGTTCCATGCTACATCACATTTGATGCCTTGCTTAATAAGGACAGTAGAAGTGAACCTTGCTACACTTTAGGTAATATGATTATGTGTTTCCCCTGTAGAGGTATAAATGTAAAAAATGAGTCATGCCAGGCATTGAATAAAATTATTAAGAAATTATTAAGCCTTAACAGAACAGATTTTCAGTAATAAAAAGGGAGAAAGAGCCAGACGCAACGTGCTAAGCAACCAAGGGCTCTTGTTCACTCACGCGTCTTGGTGCCTGCAGTCCCTGGAGTTCGGATTGGGGGCAGTGCGTGGGAACAGGCCCTCCTGCACACCGTGTGTGGGGCAGGAGGGTGAAGGAGCCCAGGACTATTTAATTCTGACAAAGGAGAAGGAGCCTGAGGACCCATGCATGCTTCATTTTTCCAGAACTGTGAAGGTATTTTTTTCTTTACAAGGTAGCCAAGTAAAACTGTCTGACTTTCAAGACACACTTTTCAATATAGGTTCATTGTTAAATCTAACATTTTTGATGTACAAAAAGCAACTTTTCCTTAAAAAACTCACTGTGGAAGCAAACAAACTTTATCAAATAGACACTTTTGAGCAAGAGTTTTTTTTTTCTCATTTCCACTAGAAACAACAACAACAAAAAATTTCAATAAAGAAGGAACACCTAATTTAAAACTCTTCCCGGGACAGGACATAAAATTTTCTAGAATTCCCATAGGAACATCAAGGCACAGAACAGACATTTAAGAAGACAGAGTCTTATAAACAGTGACCCTGTTCGGCTACACACTATGGTTGTGAAGAATTAAGAAATACAGTATCTTTCATTTTGCCTGCCTTAAGAGGTTTGTTGGATTCTCTAAATATGATTTTCTTTAAATTTAAATTTAGAGGAACTCAAAGATACGTAAATAATATAGAGTCAAAAATCACTTAACTGGGAGAGAGCAAAATGTATGCATTTTTGCATTCTGTAAAGTCCTCATTAATTTCATAGCATTGGTCCACTCTAAGGTTTTGATATTGCAAAAATATAGATAGTTACCATTACATCTGCTAACCAGTATTCGGGGAATAAGACTAAAGATAAATCACAATGCAGTGGTTTTGAATGTATTCACTCAGTTTCATTAAAGAATAACCAATCCAAGATAACAAACATTTGAAGAAAGATATCCATTTTCTATATTATGCATGTTTGAATTTGACGGTCCATGTGTATAGTTAATGGAAAGCTTTCTGTAACTGCCACATTTTGATATGAGGGAAAGTAGCGAAGGATTTGTTTTCAAGTTAGATTGGAATTTGTTGATTTTAATTCTTTAAATGGCCATAAAACTTTAATCCCCCAAATGTATTTTACTCTGGAAGAAACCTCCATGCTTTGTATTTCTAATGGTTATATAACAAATTTCAATATACCCGATCATTTCCCCCTCCTCATCTTTGTATTACTTTTTGGAAGTAAATATGGGTGGTGAAATACATTTAAAGTGAAAGAAGAAAGCACTAAGGAACATATTTGTAGTAGGTGAAGAAAGAAAAGAATAACTTGAAATTTAAAACTCTGGTGCTTTTCATTTAGCGATACCTGGGCAGCAACCCGAACTCTACAATAATCAGGAGAACAGGATAGTGAAGGCAGGCGTCAGACTCCCTGGGTACGAACCGTCCTTCACGGTGCGAGGCCGAGCAAATTACTTAATTGCACTGTGCGCACGCCTCAATTTCTTTTCCATGCACAGTGTGGACATTAACTTTTCCCACCTGGAAGGATCAGATTTGACATGCAGGTGAAGTACTTAGCACAGCAAACTAGCAGACCGCGGCAGGGGTCTAGCAAATGTTGCACATTATTACCACTGAGTTCGTGACTTGGTACCCTAAACAGAGTGCTGAAAGCACTCAAACAATCCAAATTATTTCCTTCTACAGAAAAAGATGTTGATACATTTTCTGATTTGGGGGATTATTAGATACTTTAAAAAAAAACCCACAAGAGCTAAAAAGGATGCACACAAAAGTGGCGTTTCTATAAATTGACATTTTCTCTCCAAATAAGATACACAATGTGGTTAAGTAATTGAAAGGGGGGGATTCTTAGAAAGCACACCTTTCCCAGGTCTCCATCAGTCCCTCTAGTGTTTTACGGTGACTCTTCTGGACGCCAGGGGACGCTCTGAGCTGGGAACTCGGCGTCCCTCTGGCCCCGCCTAGGACCCTAAAGTAGAAGCAGCTGCACAGCCTGAGGCTTGCGCCCCTCGTGGGTCCCCGAGGCAGGTGGGTCTCCCAGCTGCCTGCCCCGCAATTCAACTGTGGTTTTGGCTACAGCGTTGGGCAGAGCGAGCTGTGAGATTCGCCACAGTTTCTTGCAAACCCAGTAAGCCCAGCGGTCAGCGCATCCGTTACATACACCCAGGTTTCATTTTGTGTTACGGGGTTAGACTGCTCATGCCTTTGGTGGGCGCTGAGGTGCTTCATTAGAATTTGAGCCACAGGCCCCTGACCGTGAATTAACACTTTGGGGTTACTATCTGGACGTAAGATAATATTATTGCAAGTGATTTTTAGTAAGAGATTATGGCCGGGTATTATCTTATGTGTCCTAATTTGTTGTAATTTTATATAATTGATTTTGGATCGTGGTCACATGATAGACTGTATCCTGCAGTAAAGAGTGCAGGTCTCCATCTCCAGGAAGAAGTAGTAACAGAGTGACCTCTAGATCCCACCCAACCAGAGAGCCCAGAGAAGCCGAGATCACAGACCACTGCTCCCCAGCCTTTGAAAACAAGGAGAGGACTTATGAGTGCTAAAATGTGTGCCTATGTAATGACCACTGATTTTTTGCTTATTATCTTAAAAAAAACCCCTCCTTGGTAAAAAATCCCCTAGTACACAGAGGGATGAATACACATTGCCAGCAGGCCACCTCTGCTGTTACTCATAGTGATCCAGATCCCTAGGGGGCAAAGCAGAGTATTTTTTCTGCATTTGCAAGTTTCTATGCACACTGATTACTAAGGTTTAGTTAGTGGTTTAACTTTTGACTTTTAGTGCTTCAGATGTAGTTCCATATGCTTGTAAGAGTCACAAATCCTTTCAGATAAGAATTTTGAGGGCTGGGGATTTAGCTCAGCAGCATAAGCGCCTGCCTTGCAAGTGTGTGGTCATGAGTTCCATCCCTGGTACCGATAAAAAAAAAAAAAGAATTTTGGAGGAGTGATTCTTACACATGGTGGCATGCAACTATCGGTCTATCTATCTGTCTATTCATCTATGTATCTGTCTGTGTCTGCTTGCTTTTTTGAGATGATAAAAAAATATTTCCCTTTGCTACTTGCAGCCAGGATAACACAGTGCAGAATAAAATACAAGAATTAGGGGAAGTTAGTGTAATGATTTACCATGCTTATGGTTTTTGAAATTAAATTTCAACTGAGAAAATGTAAATCAGCAATCCTGTGAAGAAATGATTTTTGTCATTCATAAGCAAATTGAATCTCATCTACCCAGGGGGCTGGCCAGGGAAATGTGAATTACTAAAAGTGTATACTTAATGCTTCAAAATGGTATTTCATCTATATCTAAAACCTTGAATTGATTATAAGTTATACATAGAAATAAAAGTATATATGCAACATTATGAAAACAGAAAATTAATGGACCAAGTGTGGAGCATGACAAGGAAAAATCTTCCTCAAGATTAAAAACTAAATCGAAAAGAATCACTACAAAGGATTAAGAGAGCAAATTATTTTCCATTAACAGGGGAAAAGAAGAACTACTTTAATTCAGATGTTTTCTTCCTTCTACAATATTTAATTTTTAACACCTTAATAAATGTGGACTGAAATAACAACAGTAATAATCCTCGCCGATCTGAAACTGTACAGGTTTTCTGATTTTCATAGTGGAAATAATTCTGAAGATATTTATCATATGGAAACAAGTCCCTCAAATCCTTGACAAAGTTGGGGTGAAAGGAACTGATACATACATAGAAAATGCTCAAAGATCATAACAAGACAAGATACAAGAAATAGAGACTGTGTACACAAACCTACCTCAGAGTTGCTTTCAATCGGCATCTGAAAACATTCTGAAGAAGAGTCCACGTGAAATATAATAACCTCGTCTGAAGTTTCCAAGAGTATGAGAAGAAAGGAGGAAGGCTCTATTTGCTATGTATCACGAGCACTCCCGGGCTATTCTTTGGCATCAACGTGGAGTCCAGGTATTTTTTAATGAGAACGAGAAGTCAATTGATTGGAAACAGATAAGGGTCTGTTTCCAGCAAAGGAGCTGGAGAGGCAATGAGTGCCCAGGGCGGCCTCCTGTGGAGCCCTTCCTCTGTCCCAGAGAGAAAGGCCAGCAGTGGACAGAACCAACCAGGGCCACCCTTGGCCAAAGGGCAGGAGAGACCTCAACCTACAATCATCAGCTCTTCTCTCAGGAGAGGGGAGGCAGGAATTGCGACTGAGGGGGAACAGATGAGGATGAGCTGAGAAAGACACAGCCCCTAACAAACCTTGGAGAACCCAAAGACCTTGGACAGCACCTCTGCTCCCCCGGTTTCGGAGGCGCTGGCCTGGCGTCTTTCTCTGACTGTGTGTCAGATCTCTCTCACTCACAGATTCTAGGCCCTCAGAGCAGCTGCAGGATCTCCGCATGGAGGTTGAGGGCAAACTCCTGCATGCACTGGCCGGGCTGAGGAGGTGCACACACGGGAGTCCTTGTCAGAGTGGCTGAAGGTGACTCTGTGATCTACAATGACATTCCCAGAAGGCCTCGTGGTTTCCTGAGCTCGTGCTGCACTTACACTAGAGACTCTGGTTCACAGCTACAAGTTCTAAACTGGTCTTCTGTCCCTTTTCATCACGGTTAGATGCTCAGAGTGTGCTATATTTGGGCAACTTAACTTTTAAGTAATCCTTAAAAAACAAAGAATGTCCCTATTTATTTTCTTTTTTTTGTTTTTGGTACCGGGGATTGAACTCACAACTGCGCACTTGCAAGGCAGGCGCTTATGCCGCTGAGCTAAATCCCCAGCTGAATGTCTATTTATGAACAGAGCATCTAACTTTATTTTTACTTTACCTTTTCAGTTTTCATGCTTTATTAGTACATGTTTGCAGCACATAATGATCATATGCCTTGTGGGGAACTGAGATACACGCATAACACCTCTCAGTTCTTTGTATACCCTTCCCTCCCCTCCTCTCCTCTCCCACCATCTCTTGATCTGCTTCCCATTTGCAAAAGATCTTGCTCTCCTTCCTACTGTCTTTTCTTTTAAGTATATTTGGGGTTTCTCACATAAGAGAAACCCAGTGATACTGAAATTCATGTGTTAGTTCCACCTAACAAGATGATCTCCATTTTCCTACAGATGATTCCAGTTCAACTTTCTTTATGGCAGAGAAGTGCTCAGTTGTGGACAAACACCAAATTTTCTTTATCCATTCGTCTTTTGTGGGCTCTTCCAGGATTTAGCTGTTATAAATTATGCTGCTATAAATGTGGCTTTGCAGTTATCACTGCAATATGAAGGCTCTAACTCTTTTTGGAAGATACCTTGAAGTGGAGAAGGTGGGTGAAATAAAATTCCTAGTTTTACTTTTTCAAGGAATCTCCACACTGATTTCCAGAGTGGCTGTATTCCAAGAATGTAGAAGGGTTCCCCTTACCTGACTCATCATCAGTATTTCTTACTACTTTGTTTCTTAATGATACCCTTCTTTCCAGGGTAAGGTGGGGAATCTCAGTGTTGTTTCAACTTGCATTTCTCTAATGACAAGCAGTGTGGAACACTCCTTCATGTACGTTTGGCCCTTTTGCAGGTAGTTAATTTAAGAACAGCCTTAGAATTTCCTTCATCCAATGGAGAGAGAAAACCCAGTATAACTTCTGGGAACTAGATCATAAAATTAAGTCTCCTTAAAAGAAAAGATAAAGATCCAAGTGGTTACACACATCACAGTCTCCATGAACTCACACTGAAATAAGCAGGGCATAGGTCATGGGGCCGTTTCAGAGCGGGGCTTTCTTCACAGGAAAACGGCCAGATTCACCACAGAGGACATAACTCTCAGCCAGTGACGGCACCTCATTCACAGCGGTGGGATGGATGGTGCATGCGGCCAGCGAGCCAAGCAGCACAGGAGCGGGAGGGTGCGGGCCTCTAATGGTGAACTGAGATCGTCGCCCCGGGACACTTGGGGACCACATAAGGGACACTCTGTTTGCTCTCTGGGAGCTGCAGTTCATTTGCACTAACTGCAGGCCTGGCGGCCTGGAGAAGGCAGCTCTGTGTGCACACACTGTATTCCCTTTGTTGGCGAAGGTAGCTCTCACGGGCCCCATTCCCTGGCATGGTGTGTGCGTGTGTGTGTGCGTGTGTGTGTGTGTGTGTGTGTGTTAAGGCACAGAAGCACAGAGAGATTCCACTACTTTTAAAATATATGTGCATTTCTAATACTTTGCATGAGGCTTAGTACTAGGTGATGATAGAAAGCTCCAAGATAATAGTGAATTACTTTCTGGGAAAGTTTAGCAGATAACTCAGGAAAGAAAAGACATCTGAAAAAGCTTCCTCCAAATACTATGATTTACGGGATTTTGCTTTTCTGAACCTGGATTCAATCTGAAAAACTATTTCTATCTATTTAGCTATTATGACCCATCTACCCATTTTTGATATTTTCAAAATTAAGGAGGTTGAATAAGTCATGTCTAACAGTATTTTTTTAAAATGCATTTTTGTATACTTTATACAACTTTCAAAAGAACGCAGGTTCAAACTTAGGAAACACTACATAAAAGGCACTGAATGGTATAAAATGATCTTGAAAAAAATGAATCCCATTGATTCAGTACACTTTGAAATTCTCTCAGAGTTAGTTACAACTGACTAAAATGTAAGGATTTGTCAAGAACTTGAAATATTAAAGAAACATGCTAATCACTGAGACAAACAGAATGGGAAACACAACCCTGGTCAGGGAGGGGGACGGGCATATGACAAAGAGTTTCCCACAAGTGCCAGCTGAATAATAAAACACCCCCAGATGAGAGGAAAGTGTGAATTCTGGTATCGTCATTCAGAGACAGTGAGTTGCAACTTTCTGTTATGGTAGTAAACAAGTAATTCCTATTGAGTATTTTTTAAAATGTTACTGGATTTAGAATAAAAGAAGAGAGGATTCAGCTGAGGGAACAGCCTGATCAGACATGTGGAAAGGTTTTGTGTGTGACATGTGCACAAGACCAGGGAGTTTACGGAGGGCCTCGTGGGAGCCAATGTTAACAGAGATGTCTGGGTCAAACGAAGGAGGCCCTGAGCCGCTGCCCAAGAAGCTCAAACCAGACAGCAGGGCTCACTCCAGGTTGGAGAAGGATAGCTGGGGAGCGCTGGGTCCCTTGATGAAGAACGAGAGGTAATTTGGGAGGAGAAGGATGGAGGGCCGGGTCCGCCAGGGAACAGTGGTCCACAAGTGTGCGGCCAGGCTGTGCTGCAGGCTGCGGCAGGGACACCTGGAAGGGAAGGGTACAAGCTAAGGGTTCAGGCATTACTGGAGTCTCTTGCCAAATATCCAGCCTGAGGAGGAGAAAAGAAAGACAACTCTAGGTGCAGAGAAGAGTTAGAAAGATTGGATGAGGACTCTATGAGCAGGTTGCCTTTTTTGTGGGAGCAGAAGGGTTTCGGTGAAATGGGCTGCGTTTCAGTTGGTTCATGGAGCTGACCAGTGACAGTCGTTAGAAAAAGGACCTGAATTGTAGGAGACAAAATAAACTGGGCTGCAAGTAACTCTATGGAAACACAGGGCGGGCTGTTACTGTAACAAGACACAAGGAAAGATAAAGATGCACAGATACAGCTAAGGGTCATGGCAGGGAAGGTTTCTGGGGATACAAATTTTAAACATTGTTTTAAAGACAGACTGTAACACGGATGGCGAACCTTTTAGAGTTTTCAGTGATAATAAACAGCCTGCTATGGCATGCGTGCCATAGTTATACCACTACTCTGTAGATGATGGAAGCTGTAACATCCTTGGAAGCGCCGTGTATAACACCACTGCTGTGAACCCAGGAAAAAACAAAGATGGAATGCACTATGGATTATATACACTGGGCTGGAGAATTGCTATTTACCTCACGCAGGTGACAAATCAGCATGGCTGATAGGTCAGGGTCGTGTGCTGGGGATTCCGTTTAGGTGTTACTGGATTCAAATCCTAACTGGCACTAAAGGAACTCTTACTTAAGTACCTTAAGCTACATTTTGCTATCTCATCCATCAAATAATTGTATTATTAATATGAGATTACAGAGATATGCCTTAGGTGCTTGAGTCATTTTATGCAGTCACCAAGGGACTGTTGCCAGTACTATTTATTTTAGTTGTGTAGTTTTTATCATTGACAAGGGCAGTACTGCATTTCTAAATGATATCTACCTACCTTTCCATCACTAAGGTGCTGTATGACAGAAGGAAAACTATTTCTGATTAAGACTGAAGAGGAATTAGTATGCAGGTTTCCTGGGTGCCATGAGCTAAATTCGAGCGTCTCGTAGTTTTGAGCTACAAGAGGGAACCCTACCCATAATGAATAGTAACATTTTACATGGACTCTCAATGACATAGTTTTAAATACAAACTATGGTACAAATGAGAGAAGATGAAGAAAATAGGCAAAAGATGTAAACTGATAAATCATTTAAAACTTTTATGTGCATAAAACAGTTCCTTTCAGTAAAGTACACAAGGAACCAAAGATTATTAGGCTTGATGCTTACATACTCATAGAATATAATGCGGACTGACAATTGTTTAAAATCCATAGAGGGAAATAAATTCATTTGTATTCTATTTCCAAAAATGAAAGCAATAGGAAGCTTCTTGGTGAGTAGATATTTATAATGTCACTTTTATAGGTAGAATAATGGTCCTTTGTGTGTATCACTGAGAAATAGATTTATGCTTGTATTTACACAGGACTTAGAATAGCACAATAGCTAGGAGTATGAGCTCTGGACCCAGCGTTCCTCCATATTACTTTCAATTACTTGGTAAATTATTTAACTTTAGCACATCTCAGTTTCTTAATTAGCAGATTAGTTTCTAGTTAATGGGACAGTTGAAAAATATAATTAACTGATATTTATAGTGAGGTCAAATAGTTGCCAATACATGGTAAACATTCAAAATAATCTCATTATTATCTTGTTCATTACTATTATCAATACTCCTCAATAATTAAATTAGTAAAGTGCTGTCAATCTCCAAATGTGCTCCACTGACGACAATGTTAGTGCACTGAACTAAAGTGTGAGATCTCTTACTATAGGTTATCAGTAAACAGAGGAGTGGTGGTGAAGACATAAGCAACCATTTTCTCAGGATTCACTAAAGCTGCAGTTGGTGAATTGCACAGAAAAAGACAAAGTTTGTGTAGAAAAGAAAAAACGTTCCAAAGGTGGGTTACTGAAAAATGCCTAAGAGGGAAATTTGAAGAAATTTCTGAAGTCTCAGTTGGATAAACTTAATGAAAAACAAAGATTCAAGAGATGGGGTGGTCAAAGATTTCTAGTAAGGGATGATGGGCCCCTTTTCTGGTTTGGGGCTCTGGACACTGGGTAAGGAGTGGCCTAACTCACCTTTCTCATCCTCAGCAGCCGTGAGGAAACAGACATTTAAAGGTCATATGCCCAGCCAAGCTGTCAGAGCCCCTGTGAGTGACATTCTGGACAGGCCAACTGTTCACCTGCTCAGGCTGAGAGGTCCGGAGACGGTCATCTGGCTAGGGATTATCAAGAAGAGTTCAGTCCAGACCATTTTCTCTGGGGACTGCCAAAGCCTCATAGCCATGAAACAACCCCCATCCTCAGGTCAAAGGAACAGACAGGAATAGGATTTCTGGTACATTATCATCCTGCCTCTTGGGTAAATAAGTTAAGAGGAGGCTGCAGCAAGATGATCAGAAGTTCAAAGTCAGCCTGGGAAACTTAATGAGACCACGTCTCAAAAAAAAAATTTATGAACCAAAACCACTTTCATTTTCTTTGTGTAGCAGGAGTTAAAAATGGCTAGGAGTGTGGTTCAGTGGTAAAGGATTTGCCAGGCCCTGAATTCCATCCACAGCACCAAGAAAGAAAGAAACACACAGCCAAGCGAGAAGATAAGAGAAGAGAAGAGAAGAGAAGAGAAGAGAAGAAAAGAGAAATTAGCAAAAGAAATAGAAATCGAAATCAATCATCTGGGCTTAGCTTGCAGATTTATTTCACATTCGGACCTGGCGCTGTGAGCCCGCAAGAAGTGCTCTGCTCTAGTCTCTCTCCTAACTTCCGCTTCCTTAGAGGTTACTCCTTCAACTCACAGGGATGTTCTGCTTCTTAACATCAAAGATCGACTACAAAAACTATGTGCTGTAAACTTAAATTAATTTTAGTTACATCATGAAAAGCAAATATTTTGACAGACACTTCAGAATCAAAGGAAGAGGAAGGTGACAAATCACTCCAACACTGTAATAGCCAGTCACAGGAACGACTTGCCGTGATTTTTGCATCTGTGTTGAGCAGTGCTGCTCTGTGGAGTGGATGCCTTTTTACCCAAGTTGTCCTCCTGGGTAATCAAAAGGAAGTTGCTTTTTAAGGGTTTACATCTTGATGGGCACAGATTAGAACTGGCCTCCTGACGTTCACTTTTATGTTCAGTGAACACTTTTCACAAGTATTTTGAAAAATAGAGATGAAAAGCTTGCAAAGCTTTCCTTTGATAAAAATAATTGAGCCATAAAAATTCAAATATTAAGTCAGTAGAGAAGCAGCGTGGTGAAAAATAAAAAAATACAGATATCAAAATAATAGCAAGAATAATAATAGCAAGAAGTATCATGAATAATGCGTACCCAAGGTACATATGTGAACATATTTTTCCAGAGCTCTAACACGGCTCTAGATTTTTAAGGCTGGCTGATTTACCACTATGAAAACTAAGTAAATACAATTTTGAAAACTTATTTCATGAGGCTCTGAGAATTGCATGATTTTTCTGTTTGTTTTGGTAACATTTATTAATGAATAGTATTATTAAGAAGTTATTTTTGGAGCTCTGTTAGTAATACACGTAAGAAAAGAAGTAAAACCATATATAGCATTTCCAGGATATAGTTTCTTAAGCATTAATTGAAAAAAAAACCTCACAAATTTACATAATAATACTCATGAACCATAAATCCTTCTAGGAGCCATCCGTCATTTGTCATTTACTGAATCATCATTAGTCACCATTAGTCACTATTACACAAGTGAAACTGAAAATTAAAAAAAAGAATGAATATATTAGAGCTACTAAATTGGATACAGGAGTCATGTCTTGTCCATTGGATCTCTGAAGATAATTAGCTCTATGAAGAGAACTGTAATGTATTTGCACCCGAATACCCAGATGCAATGTACACACACACGCACATGCACACACACACATAATTTGCATATATGTAAATGTTGACGTTGGAACCAGCGAAGGGATGAGCCCACCAAGACCGTGAGGAACCAACCTGGTGTCACCACCACTCCATTCCCGTTGACCACAGGCCTCTCCTCCTCGTCCTCCTCAGGAGGCTCTATGCTGGCCTTCTCCATGTTGCTAACAGATTTGTTCCTCTTCCGTTTTCCTTCGGCGCTTGGAGTGGCTCCCGGAAGGATGTGGTCTGTTACATTTAATAATAACGGTGCCGGTTCAGCTGGAGGCTTTGGGGTACCGTAGTAATTATCTGCAAATGATACCAAAACATTCCGGAGTCATTCTTTCTCCAACTGTGGACGCCATTTGTCAGAATGGCAATTACATCAATCAGTGCTTTTTGTATTTCATACGTACGTGGACATGCACGCAGACACACATGACTTTATGTCACACATACACACACATAGTCTTTGTCATTTCTGCTGCATTTAGCTTCAATACTTAACAATATAGATGCATCTCTTTTGGTACCATTTTGGTGATAAATAAAAATACAGTCTTGTACATTAATCCTAAATGGTAGGTACACAAATGGCAAAACTATTCAAAAATTTTTTGATAACAAGATCAGGGTATACACTTTTAAAAATGATTGTGCTAAGTCTGCAGGTAGTATTTGCTTTTGAGTTCTGTGGCTGTTGCTTGCCTCTCACACTGCTGTGGAGATGCCAAACACCTTGAGTTCTCTCCAGCCTTCAGGGAGGAGGGCAGCTGTCCTGGACCACCCGAGCTTCCTGGGTGCTCTGACTCACTCCGTCCACGGTGAACTCCCAGGCAGGCCTGAGGCTGGCAGAGCGCTTCCCTGCATCCCTCCTCTCTCCAGGCCCTGCCCTAACACAAAGGGCTTGGGGACCCCTGGGTCATGACGAAGGGGAAGTCAGCGTACCAGGAAGAATGTCCTAAACCACAGAGCCGTGGGCTGTCGCCATGGCTGGGGCTCAAGCTGCCACAGGGCCCCCCGGCTCTGAAGGCGGCCACACCCCAGATGCTGTCACTGCTTTTCCTACATCCTCATGGTTGTCATGGTAATATGAGAAGAAAAAAACCTGTACTTTGGAAAACTGCTTTTACAGATGTAGTACTTTCCTTCCTTCACAGAAGTCCACAAAGTGGATGACACACATCTTGGCAGGTTGCTAATCTGATTTAGAGCATTTCAAACAAATCAAATCTTTATATGTCCAGGCCAAATTCTGAACAAACAAAAATTGCTACTTGCCTCCTAGAAGTTGATGAACCGCACAGTCCAATAGTCAACTTTATATTAATTATAAAAAGTACAGAGCACAGGTCAGGATAAGACATAAATTAATAGATCCTGTTCAATTCATATTATTAATTACACTTTTCTGTATGGTGTGATTTTAAATTACACGCAATATTTTTCTACAATATGAATTACAAAGTTAATACATCATCAGGGTAAGTTTTGGATGTAAAATTGTACAAATCATTAGGTAAGACTTTGCAGTCATCTTCATTAGTAAAAATAGCAGCTTAAACGAGGACAGAAATGAACTATGCCATTACTACACTTGAGAAATATAAAGATGGGGAATAAGCTGCTATGTAAACTGACATTTTTACCCTACTGCCTAAGAAACACCTAGACTACACTAGACCAGCCCAGCAGTCACTTAGCTAAGCGGTGTCTCTCTGACACAACTGTGTACAAATCCATGTACAAGAGAAAATGTGCCTTTTGAGAAACATGCTCTCCTAAACTCCTTTTTTGGGGGGGGGTACCAGGGATCAAACTCCTGACCTTGCGCTTGCCGAGCAGGCGCTTGTGCCGCTGAGCTAAATCCCCGGTCATGGAAACATGTTTTCAGAACAAAATAAACACTCAACTGTTTTAAAATATAGCTTGGAAATATTTTCCCACTAAGAATGAAGTGCCTCTGTGCAATATAGTGCCAGGATTTATAAATGTCAAATCTCAAAAACAAAAAAAACACCACTGTCTACAATGAAATGCGATGGTCAAGGGCACAGACACTAGAGACTGAGTTAAAGCTGACTTTGAACCCTGGAATTGATTCAGTTCACATGCGCTGCTGTCCTGGGACTCCGGACAGCGAGGGACCCACGCCCTGGGCACGTCCTGCGTGTCTGTTGTCCCAGCGTGTGGAGGCTAAGGTGAGCGGGTCATTCCAGAGCGGAAGCTCCAAACCCAAGAGGGCAACGTACTGTGACCCCATCTCAATGATAATGACTTTTTTTAAAAAAGTGATGATAACAACTATTACTATTATTGCCAGAACCCCCGCCACAGTTCATCAAACTGGACACCGTAACAGGCGTTTCACACGCGCACCTGTATCAGGTGGGAATAGAGTAGCTCTTGGACATGATGCCTTTACAGAGGTCAATGACAACACAGGGACAAATGTCCTGATGTCCCGCGGCCTCCTCTTGGCATTTATTCATCTCTAAACAGCACGAAGTCATAAAAGCCCAAAGGAATTAAACCATCTCCCAGTATCTCAAACAAGATGAATGAAAAATCAAAGGAGTGACACAATTTCCACTTGACTCAGAAATATATAAAAGGACTTTTTAAAAGCCAATCAATGAGCACAAAATATCAGTTTCGAAAGAGAAAGGCAATGTGGCTATCAAATCCCACAGCGGAGGTATTTGAGGTGATTTCCCCCTACTCTTCTTCCACACATAACTGTGTGCACCCTTTGGTGGGGGGAATGAGACAAAACAGGCTTTTCTAGACTACTTTTCACTGAAGATATTTGTAAAGAACCACCTACACACTGGGACTTCAATACCAAATCCCACTCACGTACTGTGGCCTCAGATAGGTAAAGTATCTGCTTAGTTCTGTCATCTTAGCGTCATCTAGAAACTCATGCAGTCTCACTTTTAGTTAGTGTCTGGAAAATAAACGTGGCAATTCCTTGGGGAACCCCAACCTGTCACTCTGTTAGTTCTAATTGCTGTTGTTTGTCCCTTAAAGGTATGGCGAGCAAAGGGCCAGGCGGGGTGGTTATGCTCATGTCTAACCTTTTAAAAGCGCAAATGCTTTTAGAAATTTGAACAGAGCAAATAGTCTAAACTGTCAATAATGTATAATAACATTAATAAAACCATGTAGTAAAAAAAAAAAAAAGCCAGGGATTTAGCTCAGTGGCTTAAGCGCCTGCCTGGCAAGCGTGAGGTCGTGAGTTCGATCCCTGGTACCAAAAAAAAAAAGAAAAAAAATCAAAAAACAATGTAGTAAGTGCCCACTGTCACTGCACAGCGTCATCTTCAGTGATGGCAACGGGTGAAGGTCAGTGACCATTGCACTGTTAGGAACTCAGCCCTCCCGGCCAAGCCCTCCCAGCCCAATGCCAGCCCCTCCCCACGTCTGAGTAACCTTTGATTACTGTGCTGCAAGGCCACTGCAGATTATGCCTGTGCGTTCTCCGTGTTTGGAAAAATAAAGTTTCTACAAAAATCTTCATTCCAGCTTATTTTTTGCTTTCTAAAACAATTCACTATTCGTACACATGTGTAGTACATCCATGGGGGGGGCTGGCAGTGGCACATAACACTTCTCAGTCCTTTTCCTCTGCCCCCCTCATCTTTGGTCCCCTCCCATTTTGCAAAAGACCCATCTCCCAGGTTCCTGTATCTATCTGTCATTTTATTCATATTTATATTTTGGGCTTCTCATGTAAAAGAAATGGATAAAGGAATATACCAGCTCAGTTTTTTTTAAAATATTGTTTCATCTTCCCAAGACTTCTGACATTTGATGTTAATGTAAGGCCAAGGGAGGGGCCAAGGAATAGGAAACGACTTCAATGAATTTTTAAATATTCCTTTTTTATATCGTCAGTTTTGTTGGACAGATGCCAAAAGAGTATTTTCTGAAATGCACCATATTCTTTATGATTTTCAGTTCTGATGTTATGACAATTAGTAGGAAATAGTGACGACTAATGTTAGGCATGAGGAAATATAAAAATGCTAGTAGCAAGTGCCTTAAATACATTCACTTGCAACACTCAATCTCTAAACAAATCCGTTTTCATGATCAAACTGTAACTGATTAGTTCACTTTTCTTTCTAAACTCAGTATTGAGATGCTGATTCTGTTGTTTCAGTCCCTTGGTGGTAACAGTATGTGCGGGTTTGACCTCAAGTAACCATAGATCACTCCACAGGGGACCCACTGAAGACAGGATTCATACATAAAGGTACCTGTTCTCAGGATACCTCAGGGATTAAATTCATGATCCCATTTCCCCCCAGTCTTCTCGCTCACTGCTTTTATTTTCATCTTGATGGTCAGAAAGAATCCATTTGAAATAATGGTTCAGTAAAGGTGCTGTGAGTACCTACAGACAATGCTCAGGTACGTGTGTACCCCAACCCACCCCTGGCACCCCCGAGAGCTTGAGGATATGACCTTGTGGTGGGACAGTGTGTCGCAAAATTTAAGTGGGTGAGAATTACATACATTGTTTTCTTTCCCGAAAGTAGTTTGCTACGTGCCTTCTTAATGGTACTTGTGCAATTTGTGTCTGACATTAAACAGAGAAGCAATTCATTTTCAGACCCAATCATAATTAATGTGTTAGAAAACCTGCCACAGCATGAGTAAACAATCATTTTAATCCACAGCAGAGATTTAAATTTGTAATATAGAGATGGATGCAACACGAGAGGATCTCAAATTCAAACTTTAAAGCTTGTTTCATAGATTAAATGGACAGTAACGGGTTAAAAGAGTGAAAATCCATCCGAGCTCATGTCAGACATGCCAAGAATTACAGTCTGTAGTTAGTAAATTAGAAGTTCTGCAAGTTCCAAGAAAAAGGGAGTAAATAGAAGCCAGCAAATTTCTACTTTTCTAAAATTGCACTCCCTCTCAGAAAATAAGCCACGGACTCATTTCAGAATGCGTTTGTCAGATGATTTTTGAAGTTATTTTTGCGAGTAGCTCTAATGCTTAAATGTGGCCTGGACTGAAAAAAAAATCCAACATAGGATTTCCTCATCATGTGGTTAGTAGTCAGTAGCTTGAAACTGAGAGGCAGAAACTCCCTAATGTCAAGAAGATAAGGCCCTTTCCTTCTGTGGTAAAAAGTGCTGATCTCATATGTGCCAGAAATAGGATATACATTGAAAATAGTGTTTGTGACTGGTATTTATAGTGGACGAAAGTAGCTGAGTCTTTGAAAATTCAGTGCTCTGCATAGCTTTCACAATGTGCACAACTGCACCCCAAAATGGGAACACTTGCTTTTCCCATGTGGAGCTGAACTATGCTGTGGCCAACCAAACCGAAGAACTTCAAATTCAGTTAAAATCACATTAGTGTTGGTTTTGCAACAGTTTGTCCCCAGTGATATCCATCCTGAATTTCACTGTGTCAGTTTCTTCATCAGTACCCTACCGAAAGTCACAGAAATTGTCAATTTGATTACCATTTTCCAAAAGTTGTTTGCAAGTACTCCATGGTCATTCTGTCTGAATATTCACACATATGTGTGAGCCAGTGTGGACAGGCATAGGACAAATCTACACTAAATGGAACTGCCCACGGTCTGGGCAGGGAAGGGGGAAATCAGAAGCTCTTCCCATCAAGTGTTATCAGAAAAGTTCAGAATTTTTCCTGTCTGCACCAAACAATATACGGAAAGAAATTATTCAAGGAATTTCTGAAGCGAACATGTGAGAAGGCCCATGTGATTTTCAGTGTTGAATATGCCTTTGCTTTCAAAATAAAACATTTGAACATTCATAGTTATAATAACATAAGCAATTTAAAAGCCTGAGTCACAAGAACATCATATTCAAATAAATTCCTTACAGGAGTACTGTTTAGCAAAAATAGTGTGAGCCACAAAAGCCATTTTAAATTTTCTAGTTATCCCCATTGAAAAACAAAGAAGCTAACATACTTTTAAGGATATATTGAAAATATTTTCTTTTTGATACATAATTAATGTAGAACTTTTGCTTTTTATGTTCAATTCTGGAAGCTCAGTGCATGGTCTGTAGTCACAGCACACTGTCACCTGGACACCCCTCCTCCCCTGTTTAGGAGCCCTAGGAAGGTCACCAGCACGTCCCCTGACCGCACAGCCTGACAGAATCTCATCAATTAACACTTAGGACACTGTGCTGTCATCTGTGCAGCTCACTTTCCTCATACATGATCAATGCAAAAATCTCTACTTTGGAATAGTCATTCTATGAACACTGAGAATACAGCAGAGCAATGCAAAAAGTCAGCTGACCCGTTTCAGCTGCTCACGTTTGGCTGCTCCGCTATGCAGAGTACCTGTAAAATGTTTTCACGTCTCTAGCAGATGAACCTACCTCAGCGGCACTTTCTCCCCACTTTCTGATTCTCTCTTTTATCATTTTATTGTGTCATGAAAATTCTACCTTTAACTTTATTATCAAGATCTGGGTTAGAAGGTGAAACAAATGAATGATGTTTCTAGTAAATAATGTTAGGCAAAGACTTGCGCGAGAGCCCTATTCTTGGGCTTAGGGTTAGGACTTCTTAGTTAGTCGTAAGTCACGGACAGAGGAAGTGTTAACTGGTGGCAGCAGAGAGGTCAGAGAAATGCATACTGTCACCCTGCCCTCGCCTGTCTCCCCCGCCTGGCGGGTTCTTCCTTGGCCTCCACTTCACAGCCCCCTCCCTGTAGGCTCAAACCTTCATGCCTCAGGCTCATAATGATTCTAGTTTTCCTTTCCTTCCATAGGTTATATGTACCTCATTTCCAATTTCCCATTGGTCTTACCAAGTTACAGGGTCGCCGCTGGTAAACTAATTTAAATAAGATGTACGTGACTCAAATCAACTTAGTAAGTGCCTTATAATACTTGCAGTTTAGCAGGGTCTCAGATCCTAACCAAAAGGATGCTAATAGAATTTGGAAAGTAACTAGCCAATTAATAGGGAAATATGTTTTTCAGAAGGCCTTTTGGTGCTCCTCAAATCACAGTGCAAGTGTTACCACTGCTGCATTGCAGCCAGGGCACCTGGTAGAGTAGATATTTTTTGGTTCCCTCAGGGAACCAAAAAAATGTCCATTAAATATTTTTGGAAAAAATATGGAGGAAAAAGACACACAATGCCCATCAGTACAAAGTTATAAGTCTACTTTTTAGTGTAAACCCTTTTCATTTATGTCAGTAAGATATCTATTTATTAAGATTTTAAATTATATTAAATTATCCCCATTCATTGCTGCATATATAGAAGTGAAATGTCAGTGGATTTATGAATGGATCTTGTACAAAGCTTAGCGGATTCCTATGATAGCCACTGTAATTAAATTTAGTTCTTCAAAACATGTCAAAAAAAAAAAAAACCCTGAACCTTTCAAGGACAACATTAGGTTTCTCGCACAACATTTATGGCTTGTCATATAACTTCCTTCTCCCCAGGTGCTATTAAATGTGATACTAAAATTTACTACCATATTCAGGAGACCCGTAAGACTTTCTCTTTGACACTGCCTTGCAAGTACAATACCCAGGGACATTTCTGATTAATCATAAATTGATTGCTGCTTAATGACTAAACAAATTTGCAAAATACTGGGTCTCCAATTCCCAGATCTTAATAAAGTTGGAAAAATGATAAAAATGAATTTTATTTCTAGCTGGAGAATTTGTGTGCTAGATTTTCCCTGATTTTGCCTAATGGAGAGAACTCTGCACAAGGTGAAATGATCAGGATTCTAATCTACACTGGCCTCCTACATGACCTCGGATTAGACATTAAATTCCTCAGAATCCTACTTTCTTCCTGTGTGAAATTACAGAACTGGATCCTATCTCTAAAGTATTTCTCATATCCAAAACTTTATACTGAAAACATTTTAAAAATGTAATGCATCCTATTAGAAAGTTCTGAATTGACAATGAATAGGAAAATAATGATCAACTAAAAGCAAAAAATTCAATTATTTAAGAGGCTAGACTCATTTGGTTTCCTGATATAAATGTAGAGAACACCATCTGACTATATCTTTATATTCCTGTGTATGGTCCCTTCTGGGAAAGTGCCTGGAGGTTTTATTCCAACTTCTTATTCCAACCCTTTAGTTTGCATTCATCTCCACTGGTGAATTAGAGGCTTTCTAAGTATATCTTCCTTAGGATATAAACTATGATTACTTTGTGAAAGGCCATATATAAAACATTTCAACTTTAGTTTTAGACTGTGTGACAATTTAAAAGTTCCTGATTTCTTTTTAGAGTCAACATTTTTTATCATCTTGTGATCTTTGAGACACAAACTAAATGCTAGTATAACTGGAAGCAATTTAGGTGTAAGAAGTACTAATTTGTAACCAGGAACACAAATGACTAATGCAAAAAAGCTAAATAAGAATTTCTAGTATCTAACCAAAAGTCTTCATGATGCTAGCAAGTCTTGAATAATCCAGTTTCCTATGTGAAGCATTATGCATACGATCTTTGTAAATCAAACTCATGATAAAGACAACTCCATCAGAACTAATAGTATTTTATATATCAGGCTCCAGGAGCTAACCGATAGCTATTTAAATAGGTATATTTTATTGAGATACTTATTTATTTGGTCCTCAAGTTTTTAGCAAGCCTTGCATACCATTCTTTTTAAAGTTCCACAAATGAAATTTATTGCAAAAAATATACTAAATAGATGAGAAAAGAGACCCCTGAGGAAGAAAATGTGAACCCAAAAAATGAAACACTAGAAAAATAATGAAAAGAAAGTAAAAACAGTAAGTAGGAGGAAAAGGAAGAGAGGTGATAGGACTTGTGAAGGAGTAGAGTTCCCACGTGATCCTGGGGTGGCATATCTGCCCCCCATGCCACACACACACTCGGCTGGCTGTGCCCAGCTGCTGCCTGAGAAGGGGACAGACCTGCGTTATCCAATATGGAGGCCATGTGCTACGCATGACTTTGAAGGATTTCAAATACAAGTGGATGTGATTTGCTATAAGGACAAGAGCCACACCAGGTTTCAAAGACTTACCTAAAAAAAGAGTAATAAAACAGCCCAGTAACCATTTGTAAGCTGAGCATGCATCACGTTAGTTCAGTTGCATAATCGCAAAATTTCTAAATTTTTTCCAAAAAAGGGACACCTAGGTAAGTAGTCAGTCACTGGCAGCCCCTCAGGACATACATCACAAGAGTGAGTGAGGATGTGGTCAGAGTTGACAGGTCTAGGACGGCAGCAGACACCAAGTAGGGGAGATCCGCAGCTGGAAGCCTGAGGACTCAGTGGGGTCCAGCCCTCAGTGGTGACCATCGGAGAAGAGCTGAGTGACGGGGGAGGATGTCGCCCACCCAGTCATTTTGCCATTCATTCTGCATGTGCTGCATAGCGTCCGCTACACACCAGCTGTGGATTCCCTCAAAGTACAACGGAAACCAAACACACACAGTCCTCCTCGAAGGGCCTTCTGCCGAGGGAGATGGCCATCAATCAGTCAATCAAGCAATCACACACAAAGTTACAAACCCTGATAATGTCACATGAGGGTGTTTTTGAGAACCCCGAAAAGAGTTCACATCTGTCTTATCCAGCAAAAAGTGAAATTATGATAGAGCATTCCACCCCCTCCCTTCATCTGGCCCCAAATATTTCTAGATCAATACACATCTTCAGGAGACACATGTGGCTTTTCAAACAGTAGGAAACAAAATCCCTCCATTGGTACTTAGCTTCTGCCAAGTACTTTTCTATAGGCCCAATGCCTAAATTACACAGAAATCAGTATTTGTGTGCATATGTTTTCTTTGTCCTCCTAAATATATAAACCAAGTTTCTTACAAAAAGCTCATAAAAAGTTTCTGCTAACTGGCTTCCCATCTTGTCAGCCTAACGTGACACAGACTTTTTTTTGTCTTTTTGAGACAGGGTCTCGCTATGCACTTCGGGCTGGCCTTGAGCTCACTTTGTAGCCCAGGCTGGTCTCAAACTTGCAGTGATCCTCCGGCCTCAGCCTCCCGAGTGCTGGGATTGCAGGAGTGCACTTCCACGCCAGGCGATACAGTCTTCACTGCACACTTCTCATAGTTCTCTAACCCAAGAACCACGCAGTTTGCAATACGAAGTTTGCTTTTTGATGACATAAAGCTGTTATGTGCTTGTACCAGCTCCACGCAAGGAGCCTCGAACTTCCATCCTGCAAACACTTGCGTAAAAGGGAACCTGCGTGGAGCAGAGTGGGAGTCGGTTTGTCCTTCAGTTAAAAAAAAATGCAACTGAAGATAGAGCTGACAGTGACCCTGAGCTGATGACTGGCCTTCTCCTGTGGATACCACTGCAAGGTGGGCTGCGATTCCGGATGCAGCAGTGTGGCCTGCGACTTCTTGCTTCTGATGGGGACAGGGAGTGGCATCAGGGGACAAGCTGCTTCCCCAGGGAGGTGATGTCCAAACTGATACTCGAGGAGTAAAGTGAAGGTCCTGGGGTCCTGGAGGGAACAGCACTCAAGGCCAAGGGCAAAGTCTGCAACACCTTAAATGTGGAGTACAATAGTTCTCTGGGGGAACTCAAAGCGGAGTGCGAGGCCGGGGCCAGAACACTGGTGAGCGTCCAGGCTGGAGGCCACCAGACGTGGGTCTGTTTCCTGCAAGTCCAAGGGCGCCGTTGCAGGTTTTCTGCTAAATTAGCTTACCAGGGGCAGGGTGGGTAAGGCCCTGAGGGGGAGGGCTCTGAGGGCCCTGAGGGCTGAGCTGCAAGGACGCAGAGAAGGGGGCCGCTGGGGCTGGTGCACGGTGACCGCGATGGGGACCGTGGCACTCAGAAGAATCAAAGGAAGAAAGCAAACGACAGGTTGGCTTTTAGGTAGAAGCTTGTATGAGCCATTGAATGCTGAAGGGGCGGGAGGCTTTCTTGTAACGACCTCTTCTCTCTCTCGGGAAAGCAGGACCGATCTACATTTGCCCCCAGTGCTCAGGATTTCCTTGTGACATGCCACGACCTGGCGTGTTGCAGACTTCCTTGCCTTTCTCTCCCCAAGAATTCCCTTCTACGAAAATCTTCGCAGAGATCCAGTCCTGACTGGTGGCCCTGCCACGGTTTGTTTGTATCTCTTCTTAGCCCTTCCCATTTTAATTATTTGTTTAATGTCTTTAATTATTTGTTTAATGTGGGGCTCTAACATTTTAGCTACTGCCAAGGAGCCATTGGTCATTAGGCTGTATTTCCCCAGCCTCTAAAACCGCGCGGGCGGTGGGGGCTGAGGGAGTGATGAGTGAGTGGGCGCCTGCTTGGGGGCTGCGGATGGATGTCCCGCAGAGCAGGGTGCAGAACTGGGGAAAGTCCCTACTGGAGCTGTCTGCTTTCAAAGAAAAGCTTTTACAAGGGGCAGCATCACCAGGGAGTCATTAGCAGTGCAAATTCCCAGGCCCCAGGTTCCCAGCTACTCAGCCAGAACTCTGGGCTCGGGTCACTCTGAGCCATTGACGCGTGAATCAATACCCAGACCCACTTTTGAGGATCGCCTCCATGGGAGGCAGACACATTAAATAAGTTTAATCTTTCTTAAAGTCAAACCAGAATAATGAGTCAGTAGCCTACTGTAGTATCCTCTATCATTCTGTCCTTAGATAAACTTTATAAAATCTTCAGTACAATGTAGTTGTTCACAGGTGTTATGGGCAGGCAAACACTTCCTGCCGAGACAGGAGAACAGATGCCCTGGGTTTTGTGAGGCATGCAGTCTCCATCTTGACCACTCAGTTCTGCTCTTGTAGCTGGAAGCAGTTATGGATTGGACCTAAATAAATGAGTGTGGCTCTGTGCCAATAAAACATGATTTACAAATATTAAAATTTGAATTTATAGGATCCTCATGTCACACAATTATCCTCCTTTTCATACTTTAAAATTATTTACAATTTTAAAGCCTTTATTACCCCATGGGTTGTACGTAACTAGGCAGTGGAGTGGACTGGTCCTCAGGTTGTGGGTCATCACCTTTCATCTAGGTAATCACATTTACTGACATGAAGTTTTTCAGGTACAAATACCCGTTTGTTAATTGAGCACTTAATATGTGCCTATTAAATAAGCAATACATGTAAAGCTCTCAGCTTCAAGGAACATGAGTCTAGAACTGAAAAGACATTAAAAATTAATTAATGAATAAATAAGCTAAATAAAAGACACCATCAGAAGAATGCTGTCAGAGAAGTACTTTAGACTGGGGTCACAGAGGGACAAAGACCCATCTGAGGAGATGCTATTTAAACTGAGATGAAGTCCCTAGGAAAGAGGAAACTTGTATATACAGGGGCTGATGAAACTTCACTTGACAGAAGCAGAGTCATCTAAGTAGAGTTCCAGACTGGAAAGACAGGCAGGAGGCAGGTCAGGCAGGGTCTTGCCAGTAAATTCGAGGAATCTGGGGGAACTTTTATGAAGGCCCGTAACACGACGTGCTGTAATATTATCAGAGGTTGTTCATTCTTGTTGCTCTGTGAGAAACCGATTTGGAGAGAGGTCAAGAGACAGGAAGACGCTTTGGAGACGATGAGACACGTATGTGTGCAATGGTGTGCACAGTTTATAATCACACATTAGGGGGTCATTAAAACTGAAAAACAGCAGAAACCTTAGGAAAAATGATTTCCTGAGCCCAATCAGGTAATCCCATGATTCCTGAATTTCACAAATACATTCATCTGGAGATTATGACAAGTCTTTTGGGGCCTGATAGGATGCAGTGGTGGCGAACCTACGGCATGCTGGCCCCAGCAGGCTGTGTGTATCATTGAAGGCTCTAAAAGGTTCGCCACTGCTGAGAGAGTGGCCTGAGATCTAAATGCAGGGCAAAATCTTCCAGGAAATGGTGAGAAAGCATCATGTAACATTACCCAGCAGCCCAAGAACAGTGTTTCCTACATAAATGCGAAGAGCAAAAGGAACCTTGAGCAGCTGTGTAGACCTCAGAAGCAAACAGGCTTTGATAGTGTATTTCCTCACTGGCAACAGCGGGCGGCCCAGCTGAGTGACCACCTTTCTAGAAGCATCTGTCTCATAACAGCACCCTGTTAGCAGGTCTGTCTGACTTGATAGCGAAAGGACAATTAAAATTGGCACTCAGGCTGTGACCACTTGATGTGGTAGGTTGGGATGTACTAAACATCATTTTTAAAAAAGGTATACTGTTAACATTGAGGACATAAGCGCTAATTAGAGTAATGACTTCATTCAGCAATTTCCTTTTTATGAGGCCGTTTGGACCATGCTCTCCTCTCCATATAAAAGGCCAAATCCTTATTAATTTAGCTGATTACCTCACAGGAATGAACAGTAAATGAAAACACAAGTCTGGCTCGCCATTCCCTTCCTGTTACCTCGGGTCACTACAACAGCGATTCCAGCATGAGAACATCGTAATATGTCTTCTATATTATGTCTCATGTCTCCACTGATCTCCACCAACAATCTCCTTATGCCAGAAAAGAAAGCTTATCTCATAGCTGGAAGTTTCTCTTCCCCCAAAAATGAGCACTGATAAGTAATATCAACTTTTTAGTTGATATTTTTTATAAATACTGGGAATCCATTACCACTAACTAAAGTAGATAAACACCCATGTATGGTTTGCATTAGTTACTTGAAACACTGCTTAGGAGAACAAAAGGACCCAAACAGAGCCTTACGCCGTTCTTTCACGTTGAGGACTCACTTTCTTAAGTATGACCATGAGTTTCAGGAATCAATCAGTGCTTTAGGTGAGAGGCAGGATGCTGAGATTCATGAATTACAAATCTTTTCACAGAGACTTTGATGGTTCCAGGGACTAGAAATGGAATATAAAACTCCTGACCTACAGGTCATCAGCTCCATTTGGGCCCAAACTAATAGGCACTAAAATTATCAATATACACAGTTGTTCAGCAACAGCCCCAGAATGCATTGTTGGTTACAGCATCATTGCTGAGACGGGTGTCTATGTTGGAAAATCGTGACTCTCTGGTGGCCCAAGGGGTATGATTTTAGATACGAGTTAAAACGCTGACTGAAAGGAGTGAACCCACTATTTTCTAGCTTTTATAAAATGATCTTTAGATGCAAACAGTCAAAAGTTTCTGAGCAACTAGGAAGAGCACTTGCCATTTGTGAGGGCTGGGTGGTTACTTACATTTACTATAATCTCACCATATATCTATGTTTATGTTTAACTAAGACATAGTAAATCATAATGGGATTTTTTTTCTCTTTTTGAGACAGGGTGTCACTGTGCAGTTCAGGCTGTCCTTGAATTCACTTTGTAGCCCAAGCTGACCTCAAACTCACAGCAATCCACCTGCCTCAGCCTCCCCAGTGCTGGGATGACAAGTGTGCATCACCACACCCAGCCATAATGGGAAGTTCTTAGAGAAGATTTTCTAAAATCATCAAAGCTCTTTCTACTTAAAATGAGCTGCAGACAAGTAGCCTTATCACTGCCTGGGCAGTAACTGAAGTCACAGACTCTGAAGTCCGCCCGGACACCCCAAGTTGGAACCTGCATTTGAACAGGATCCCCAGGCTGTCCGGAGGGGAGGAGAGCTCGGGCAGTGCAGGGTGTTTTCAGGACACGGGGACAGCTGCTTCCCGAGCACACAGCTCGGTGAACACGCGCCGAGGACAGAAACGAAGATCCGAATGTTCATTCGCAGCATCTTAATCTCATCATCTATCACAGTGCAACCTCGGTTCATGAGCTCAGTTTGTCCTATAGTTTTGAAAACGGCAGCCACCTTTGTGCAGGGAAGATGGCCACAGTCATGTTTGTCACTTGCAAACAAAAACAAAGCTTGGCTAAATGCTTCTGTTTGTGAGCCAAATTGTTTGCACATGAAAGCGTTCATACATGGAGGTACCACCGCATCCTTCTGTGTCACTTAGCTTGTCACGTCGCCACTGTAAAATTGCCTGTCAGAGATTATTTTACCATCCATTACAATGGAAGATCCGGAAGCTAAACTCAGGATTCCTTTGGCATCCAATCCCGATTTTATCAATTTAACAATGGAAACGAAATTACAAGCCTACATCAGCTTATGCTAAATTAGGTCATGCCCCATAAGCCTTCTCTCAGGCAACACTAATTAAACAGACTGTGTTTACCTGAGAGGCCCGGGCAGTTATCACACTGTCCTGGGTCATTAACCGGCAGCAAACTGATAGCCCAGTATTTAAGGACATCCGGGGTCATGTCCATGATAACGGTATTTTGTTCACTCTGCTAAACTCATAACAGTCACAGAATTAAACACTCAGGCCAGTTCTAAAAATGGGTTTGTGTAGACCGTATTGATACTTAGTGTATCACATTATATTTAGTCAGCATGAGACTGACTGGAATATCCTTACGATTTGGATTATTATTTTTATTTGTAGGAATGTTTATACTTATGCCTCCCCTGGTGAACATCTAAAATGCATTAACTTTATGGTGCTAATAAATTGTTTAGCTTACAGTTCATGTGATCCTAGGATCTGATGCTTTCACTCTAAAAATGAAGGAAAAAATGTTCCATAAAGGACTGACTGTTTTCCGCAACACACATCTTACTGCCTCATTTACACTGTACAAAATAAATATGTTCATGTGTTTGAGTAAACAAGGCTTTCATAAAAGGCTTCCATGTCAGCTAACTGTTTCAGCTTGGCCAAGTTTCCAAAATTCTCTGCGTCTATGCGTCATTATTTCTACAGCAGAACAGAACAACTTTATCAAACCATTTTTGATATGGACATGATTTTGGCATATAATAAAGTCTTCATGGGTGTTGGCTACTGCTTCTGTTTCTAGTACCTCTACAATTCATCCTCCTAATAACTACTGTGACAGTACTACTGGGATATAAACTATTTCTGTTGAGAGCATTAGTTTATGTATCAGATTTTAAAATAATTGAACACAGACGATTCACTCCTACTTGGTTCACCAGGTAACATTAAAACATAATACTCCAAATTAAAGAAACACTTAAAGATATACCAGCCTGCAGATATAATTATCTATCTTATTAATTGTACGAGTCTAAATTATCACTTAATCTAACCTGGACCTTTCTGTAGGCCTTGTAAAATTAAATATTTGATCATGTTGATTAGGGTATTGCCAACAGCTGTTGCCCTCTGTGCTCCTTCTCTTACAGACATGAAAAGATCTTTTTATCACACCAGCTGTAAGACCCACTCTCTTTCTTTTTCCCTAGAAGCAGTGTAACCTAGAACTAATAACACAAGCCATGGTCCCAGTTCAAATCTGAACTCTGCCCTGTGTTAGCTGTGTGATTCTGAGCATGTTACAACATCCGTAGAATAAGGATAATGCCAGTAACTTCCACGCAGAATTGCTGTGAAGATGTTACGTGAGACACTGTACACATTTGCGTAACATTCAACCTCGTACAGCAGACATACATGGTTAAGTAACTAATGAACAATGTAATTGCCTAGACATGAAATACTAAAAAGTGCGGAGTTTCTGTCCAGGAGTCAAGCTTACTTAACTGTATTCTCAGAGGAGGACAACATTCAGCTGCAGGGCTTTAGGAAAAAATCAGCTTCACCTGGCTTAACTTTTGTCTTACCTCTAGGTTTGGAATCCCCGGAGAATTCTAAAGCATGCGGTACTTTTTACTTGCCCTGGATCACAGGGACCTACTGACTTCCTGACCTGTTTCTTAAGGTCCTTGATTTTGACTCCAGATTTAGAAAGGGTTTTAACCACCATCTCGCCCAGTTCCCATCTGAGTCACTACTGCAATGCGATGCCTAACTTACCAGGTTTATTGAACACTTCTGACTTTGGAAAGTTAACTATATAATTAAGAAAACCATGCCATGTTTGTCTAGCTCCTAATGATAAGAAATGTATTCCTTCTGGTAAACAGGAACTTTTGCTTCCTGTTACACAAAACTGATGTTACTGGTATGGCTTTTAGGACAAAACAGCATACATCTAAAAGGCTATTCTACCAGATATGATGAAGCATTTTTCAAGATTGGCTTCATGACTTTATCCCTCAAAGTAGTATTGAAAGTAACTAAGTACAATCTTGGAGATACTGTTTTACCAACATAGAAGGCAATGGAATGATTACTTTACTTTTTGATTTTATATTACTCAATTATTAAGTAAAATTTGAGCATCTATCTTTGATAAGGTTAGAAAAGTCTCTTTTGGTTGACCTTGCCAGATGAGAATGGTAAGAAAAGATAGTTTTCAAAATTTAAGTGCATTTTTAAAATCACCTACAGATCTTCTACACCTCTACTCATTCATAGAAATCATTTTCTATGATTGCTAATGACTTTACTTTTATAAGCATCATGTCCTATAACAGTGAGATTCCCTCTTAAAGGCTCAATTTTGACAAGGAATATAAGCAAAATCTCAGGGATCTTGAGAAAGAGAAAAGCTGACAGATGAAAGTTGGCCTGGAACTATGATTTGGGAGGGGAAGAGCTGGCCAGGTACTCACTGCTGGACATGGGTGCGCTCAGGTTGTAGGACATCAATAGCTTCACAAAACACCACCTGCAGACATAGACTTGCTGTGTCTGGACTGGATCAAAATAAAATTAAAGCTATTGTGTTAGCTTTCCACTGCTGTGACAAAATACCAGGGACAATCTATTTATAGGGAAGAAAGGTTTACTTTGGCTCTTGGTTTCAAGGTTTCAGTCCAAGGTCAGTTGGCCCATTGTCTTTGGGCCTGCAGTGAGGCAGAATATCATGGCAACCAGTAAGCAAAGAGAGAAAGAGTAGGGTATCCTCTCCTGAGTCCCTTTAGGGTACACTCCTAGTGACCTGACTTCCTTCTAGTGGGCCCTACCCCTGCAAGTTTCCCCAAATCCCAACAGTGTCAAAGGCTGGTACCCAGAACTTTAGGGGATGGCCCTTTGGGGGACACTTATCCAAACCACAGCAGCGACCTTCTGGTGTGTCTTTCCTGAAGAAAGCATTCATCTGGCATCGTTCCATCCATCTGCTAGACGGAAAGTATTTAGATATAAAACCACCACCTCATCCCTGCCTCCTTGTAGCACTTAAGCCAGGAGACTCCCCTACTTCCTTAGGTCCTCTTTAAAGTCACCCACTGCAAAGTCAACTTCTACTTGAGAAGCCTCACAGGCCCCAGGCTGTGTGCTGGCCCTGACTGCAGTGTGTCAAGACATTCACCATTGCTTAGCTGCAAACGTGGTCCTGGTGACTTTGGCTGGAGGCTGCTGGCATCTTGTGACCGAGCTGACTCATCCAATAAAAGAGGCTCCCTGAAATGTCACCATCAATGTTTTATGACCTATAAAACACAGGTATAATGAGTCAATGTCGAACGATGCCAATTTGGAAGTTAAATCCTTTAGCAAGGACTTAACTTTTGTGTTTCATTACTGTAAACTGGTATCAACTTTCTGTTGCCATTCTTGCTCTTGTCTAGAGGTTCACCTTTGACCTCTGCTATGATCTGAATGAAGGGATCCCCCCCAGATTCTACCCTGCATTCCTAACTCCCAGGGTAACCGTGTTAAGAGGGAGGCCCTTGGGAGGATTAGGTTAGGAGGGCAGAACCTCATGTAAGGGTTTAGTTACCAGCTTTGCTTCTTTTACAACATGAGGCTGGGTAAGGGCACCTTCTTGACTCAGGGTGCCAACCCTAACCGACACCAAGTCTGCCTCGACCTTGGACTTTTCAGCCTCTACCACCATGAGAAGTACACTTCTCTTGAACATATGGTGCTCAATTTATGACACTTTGTTATAGCTGCCCACATGGAAAGAGACGTCCTTCAAATGTGTACGATCTTTTATTTGAGCACTTGTCCTGGCACTACATGTCCAAAAGAGCACCAATGATACCATCCACTGGGCTGACAGAGGGTAGGATGCTGGCTTGGCTGGCAGCAGAGCTGAGCACAGCAGAAACATGTCTGTGAGGATAGCCTCGGGGTTAGGAATGGCTCAACATGCTTTAAAAGCTCAGCTAAGAAAAACGATGCTTGTGAAGATTTAAGTAAAAATATACAGCCACATAATCTTCTAGAAACTTTAAATTTTACTCCCAGAATAAGCAACACCAATAGAAAACTGTTAATAACCAGGGCCAATAATGTAGATGCCCAGGATAGGAAACTTAACCCAACTGTATTTTTTTAATGATTCCACCAGACCAGACTGAAGGAAGTTTTAATAACTTTGTGATCCTTGATTATGTGTTCTGCCACAGCTCCTAAGTAACTGATCATCCTTCTTAATGCCTCATTCCCAGAGATATGCTTATATATTTGTTCTAGAAATACATACATTATGTTTTACAATTATATAAAATCTCTAAGCATTTATTCAGTGTATCCCTTTGTACTGTATTTATTTTTAAGTTGTTTATTTTATATAGAGTTTTATAAATTTTCTCAAATCATTTTAGCCTTGGGGGAAAAATTAAGGAAATAATTTCTATGCATAGATGTAGTGAGAAAGCTCAGACACAAGTCAAAATATGGGAAACTCACTGTCTTAGTCACCTGCCAATTGCTGGAACACACTACCTGACATAACAATTGAAAGGAGAAAACTATTTTGGCTCAAAGTCTCAAGGGGGTTGGTCCATGGTTGGCTGGCCTCAAAGCAGAAATAACATGGTAGAAAGTCTTGCTAGAGGAAAGATGTTCCTCCCATGGTGGACAGGAAGCAGAAAAAGAAGGGAGAAGCCTGGGTCAAAAATCCTGTATATCCTTCTAGGTTACACCCCCAGTGACCACCTTTTCTAACCAGGTCCTACCTCTAACCACACATTTAGCTCTGAACTCAGCAATGGACCAAGCCACTGAGGGGTAAAGCATCCTAGGGTCCAGTAATCAGCCCCACCTCTGAGTACATGAGAACTGGGGGACATTCTAGATCTAAACCATAACACTCACCCATCTTGACTTTATATGAGATTCATTGTATTCCAAATTCATTTTCCCACTGTATCTATACAACGCTTCAGATTTATTCCAGGATTTAAACCCTATCTCTGAACTTGGTAGCAGTGTGATTTTTGGGCAGCACAATTAACTTCTCTGATATTTGATCCACTTATGTATAAAAATGCCTCTGCTGTGGAAATGTGGGGCATATTAATGGATATGTGTGTATATACGGATGTATGGAACCCAGGGTATTGCAGAGAACATGGTAAGGATTTAATCCTCATTTGTGCAGTATGTTTTTATCACTGACTTGGCCAACTGAGTATGTATATTCTGAATCCTCTGTGTAGTAGTCATTATGAAATTGTGTTGGTAGTTAAGTGGGTTATTTAAATGGCTATGGTAAATTGGAAGCACACTCTAAATTTTTCTGGGTGATCCATATAAAATTCACCTTTTTTGTTTTGTTTTGCTTTTGGACTTGTTTTTTTAAACAGTCACGTTATGTCAGCTTGTAGGCCTTGAAAATTTCTGAGTCTCTTATACAAGGTCTGTTGTCAGGCCAGATATCTTACTTTTGCATTACTTCAGGAGACCGTACTGCTGGCTTCCCTGGTTAAAATGGTCCTCTTGACATGTACTTTGCATCTGATTAATATTCCCAGCTTGGATAATCTGGGAGCTACATACTTAAATAATATTAAATAATATTTCTGCTGCACATCAACCTTGAGAGGAGATGGATCTGCAGAGACTCCTGAATAAGGACCTCCTAGGGTTTCAGGAGACCTGAAGACTCTAACCTCCCATCTAGCTGTTGTTCAAAGTGAATTACACGAAAATGTAAAATGTGTTTCACAGACAGGTGCAGGTGGCTTTTACCAGTTTGTGCTGTCTGTGAGATAAAAGTCCAATTTGCTTCAAACAATTTTACTGGACAATTTAAGCTGAAGAAAAAGCAAGCCTAAAAATATAGAGGAAAAATTACCATAGATTTTTAGGTAGACATTTATTTTCCTTTAACTCAGAAATACATTACATGGAAATCTTGGGTGAACATGACACTAAAAGCAATCTTATTAAAAAAGCCCGACAGGTTAAAAGAAGAAAGCATACAAGGACAGCTTATGCAGGAGTGGTTGACAAAGAGGGTGTAGCCGCCACATTACAATTGTTCATTTTAAAACTGCATGTCTATTATGCATGCAGCTACCATAGTGCACATGCTGCTTGTGTTTGAAATGCTACTGAAGGGGGCGGGAGGGTGGGAAGGGGTCAGGTCAGGATTCATCTGGCTGAGCAGCCCTGAGCCATGAGACCAAAATCTCTTGCTGGAAGCAAGGTTCAAATTCTGGGCACTGCAAATGCAAAAAACCCCAAAGGGACAGACACAGGTTCAAAGGCAGAAGACAAGGCCAAGGGTTTATAATTAGGTAAAATGGCAGAGGCAGGAACAAATGACCCGGGCCCGTGAGAGCTGGACACTGCTCTGTACAGCAGTGGTATTTGCGCTCTTCCGCCTTCCGAGGCTGAGGCTGAGCTGAGAGGGACGAGCAAGCTTCTCACCTTTTGCTAGAGGGGAACACCTCCGCTTCACTGCCACAGGGTTAAAAGTTGTCACTAGCATGAAGGGAAGGAGGATGAGACTTTTAATAACTGTAAGAGGCAGAGCAAGGAAATTCAGAAATTGTCTGTAAAATTAAAGTATAACAAACACCAGACTGCAGAGAACCTAAGATCTGTCTTTTTACCGAGAGCAGTGAGCCTGGGTTTGTAAGTGTTATACGGACCCATCTGTGAGCAATCATTCTCCCACTTATATTGCGACTCCACAAGCATGTTTATGGTTTTGCTTTGATGACCACAACACAGTTAATCATTTAAAAGTTTTGCATATTGCTACGAATACCGCCTGCATTTTTCACATCAGTGAAAGAAATATGTTCGTGGAAACAACGCAAAATGTTAGAGATCACCTTTGGATGTGCAAGCAGGCTGGCTGCCTGAGGACTTTCAGTAGAAAACTGAAGGCAAATGTCACTGTCCTTCAAGGGAATAAATGATCTGGGGTTGCTAAAGTGTCACTGGTGGGAGGAAACTTAACCTCTTACACTTAGACAGACAAAATAAAGCCTGGTGTCTCCAAACCCGGTTCCCATATTTAACAAACAGCCTAAGTAATTTAAAGATAAACTAATGGTTATAACCTTACAAGTCCCTTCATATTCTAGGCCAGTGATGGGGAACCATTCAGAGCTTTCAAAGCTAACACACAGCTGCTGCAGCACGCGTGCTATAGACTCGCCACCACTGTTCTAGGCAGTACCCAAGTGTCATATGCAGTGTCCCTTAGCACGCATGTCAGTTCAACAACAAGGGATTTTTAAGGGCCCTAAGTCATGTACCTTTATTTTTAAGATTTATTTTTTTACTTTTTATAAGGACACATTTGCAGGACATAATATTTACATTCCTTGTGTTGGGTTGGTACATGTCCTTAATGCACCTTAATTCTCTCCCTGTCCTCCCCTTCTCCTCCTCCTCCCTTCATTCCATTTGAGAAATGTTGAACTCCCTACTTCCTATTATCTGTCTTTTATTTTGCTCTTTAGTTACAATTTGGGGTTCTTGTTTAAGCTTGTATATCTGCTTTATTTCACTTAACGTTGTGGTCTCAAGGTGTGTCCATTTTTTACAAATTACTCAAATTTATCCTTCTTTATGGCAGAGTAGTACTCCGTTGTACCTCTTTTTTTAACCCATTCATCTGCTGATGGACATTGAGGCTCCTTTCAAGATCTAGCTATTGTGCTGCTATCAATATGAATGTTCATAGAGCACTGCAACCTGATTTCTTCAGCATAGATATTTTTTCTGACAGGTGAACCACAGCTCAGAAAATTATGTTGCCCCAAATCACAGAACTACCAAATGGCAGCAATAGTGTTGGAATCCTGGAATAAATCTGACCATTTTAGTCCTACCCACTATGAGTCATCGCTTCCTACAATGCATTTCTGTTCAGCCCAAGAAAGTGTGAAGGGGTGGGTCCTATGAGTGGTGGTGAAGAGCCCCACAGAGTGGAATGGTGTCACCCCCGGCTCTGGGTGAACCCGACCTCAGACCTGCTGCTGTGCTCCCGCGAGGCTGCGGCTTCTCTATAGCACTTGTTGGATGTATTTTCTTTGTGTTTCTAGTCCCCAAAATGGGTTCCTCTTTGTTGAGAAATAATGAAGGAATAGTGACATAACAATACAAGAAAATACACCCTGAGATGCTCTCCAGGGTGTGCAGCTGAATTGGTATTGAGTCACTGAACCAAAACACGGTCACAGGGCTGCTTCTGTTCTTGTTGAAAGTGAAAATCAAATGCAGTTCTGAGGAGGCAGAGTGTCCAGAGTGCACAGAACAAGCCAGCTGTCTGCAGAATGTCCACCGTGGGTCATCAGGTCCTGTGCAGGGACCTGCACCAGGGCTGAGGCACCATCTCCATCTTAACCTGCTTGGAGCTCCTCAGTCTTCAGTGCATGCTCAAGAACCCCCAAACCCCCATGCATTCCTCAAGATAGTTTCTGCACTTCAAATGAAGAGGTTTCTTCACATGCAGAATTCAAAAGAATGCATGTTGGCTGCAGAAGAACTGATGAGATTCAGGACATGCAGTCCCCATGCAGGGCACCTTGGCATCCGTGGAAATCAGAGAGTCAGAAATCTCTCTCACTGTCTCCTCACCCCTCTGCCCTGATGCAGATCATAAAACCTGGAAGATTTCTCTGATCACTCCTGGAAGCAAGTCAGAGAGGATTGTGTTTCATTCCAGAGGTGCCATCCCCAGAGCCGGAGGGAAGAAAAATCATTATCTTTAAGACACAGGGTTGCAGAAAGGAATCAGAATAAACAGGTCTTGCTATCCCCAGTTTATGGCCACTAGAGCAAAACCCTACTGTCTGATTACTTTTCTGAATGGCTAAGCCCTCCGCATTTAACACAAAAATGCACGAATTTATCTGTCATCGGGTCTCCATTCCTTATGAAGTCTCCTTTTGCTGCCAAGTCACAGAACTCACTAAATTTGAGTGATTTTCTCCTGTTAATCTTGCCCAGTGTGATCAGTCTTAGACCCAGCCAGGGATCTTAAGAAGGTAGAAAATCACCTTTCTTCCCTTTAGTACAAGTGGTCACTTCACCTCAAGTTCGAGGCCATTGGGATTTACACAATTAATGGTTTCCATTACAATCTCTGGAATTTGTGGCTGTTACTTTTTCACACATTTTAATAAAAAGAACACTGCTTTAGATGATAGTATCAATCTTCAGTTACAAGACAAATTCCACATATTAGCTATGTTTATGTGAAAGTTATTAATTACTTAATATTTGTCTTCTTTTTAAATATAACATCCAAGGAAAAACCTTTTTAAAAATTTTATTAGTCTATATTTACAGTCCATGAAGTTTGCATTTATCTTAGGGAATAGGTACATGTATGTAATGCAGTTGGATTCTTTTTTAATTCCCTCCCCTTCCAAACTCCAGAATGGAAAAAAGATTTTGTCTTCGGCACCTTTTCCTCAGAGAGAGGGCTAACATGTAGAATATGTAAAGAACTCAAAAAATGTAGACCACCCAAAATAAGAGATGGCCATCTGAAATGAATAGTCACTTGTAAGGAGTAGTACAAATGGTCAACAAACATGAAAAAATGTTCGACATCTTTATGGCCATTAGAAAAATGCACTAAGAAAACGTGGTCCTAAGAAAAACAACACCAAGATTTCATCTGACACTGAAGCAAAAGGATATCCTCAAGAAATCAGAGAATAGCAAACATTGCAGTGAAAAAGGGAACTTTCTACATTGTAAACTAGTACAACCACAAGGGAAATCAGCATGGAGATTTCTCGAATAATGAAAGCTAGACTTTCCATTTGAACCAGCAATTCCCCTGCTAGGTACATGCTCAAAGCAAAACTTTCTACCTGTACACTGCATTGAGTTTGTTCATATGGCAGAGGATAAATATCTGACCTGTGCCATCATTTCACATCATACAGACCTGGAAGAAAGGACTAGAATCTATTAGATTGAATCATGAAATTTCCATTTTATGTAATAAATGATCACATATTAGAAATTCTGTAAGTTATATTCATACAGACAAACGAACGGCACAGGCCACATAATAGCTCATGTACATGAAGTTCCCATGAGCAATGTGATAACACTGGAAATTAAGATAGTCGAAGACAATTAAAAACAACTGTACAGATTATCAAACTATTTCTGAAAGCTTACTGTTTCCATTTGGAAACTAAGGCTATATATCTGCTGATGAAAACATTATTATTTACAAACCATTAAAGAAAATAAAATTTACTATCCCCACATTGGAGAAAGTTAATCAATATTTTTCAAGGATGGATTTTAGTCAGTGACTACTGTTAGATATAGTATTTCATAGCACTCAGCCCAAAATATGTTTATCTATACATTCATTTCTACCTGCACATTTTTATTGCATCGTTACACATTTTTTATAACCTATAGTTCAGCTCTTAACACGAACCACCAGTGGGTGGGCAGAAATTTCAATACAGTAAGAGCACATAATAATGCGGAATATTTTGGGAGGAGTACTGCAATAAAAGCAAAGCTATTACGATGTTTTAGGAGGAAAACCTCTCAACCACCATAAGCCTTAAATTCAATAGACGTTAGCATATCTGTGAAGGTCTTCAATCATAATGATGCCCTCATTTGCTTAGCACTTTTTATGTTTCAAAAAGTTTTCACGTATCTTAAATCGCTTATATTAGGCCTCACAAGTACCAACCTCAAGAGGAAGGGAAGATAACACTGTCATGAGAGATGTGGAGAAACGGAATCTCGTCGAGATTTATGGAAGGGCAATTTATGTGTAGGGGCAGAACTAGGTGAGACATAAATAGTGTAATAGCTCTTTGGATGTTTTGCGAAGGGCAACTTGCACTTATTTGTCCCAACAGTCACCAAAGATGTGCTGGGTGGAGGAAAGAGTGAGTGGTCCCAGAGTGGCCTGATTCTATGGCCTCTGCCTCTGGATTCCTCCATCTGTTAGGACCACTGCTTCTTGTCATACCCTGAAGTTGTGAGGCCACCTTAGAATGTCCAGGTTGGAGGCTGGTTATGTTACAGAGACGCACCAGATACAGGAGCATCTGTGTTGCTGAGCAGGGCAGGAGGTACTGCGACTGAGGACCTACTTGGAGAAGGGCTCTGGGTGGTGAGGCCCACAGCCAGTGCTGCAGGTTCCTTCCTTCCCTGCCCTCTGAAATCCGTTATATTTCATTTCCAAGCCTTCTCAAGTCCTTCCCTCTAGGAAACAAACTCTATTCCAATTCCTGAAATGCCACCCTTTCTTGGTTGAGAATTCTCCACTAAATGCCCGTGGAGTTCAAAGGCTGATTCAGACCTCTTCTTTTCTAGCTAAGGACAGTGAAGAAAAGAGTTTGGACTGGTCCAAGGGCACAAGAAGCAAGATTCTGTTCTCCGAACTCAGGCGGGAGTGTTCGATCTCTGTAATGAAACACCAATACGTGTATTCATCTTCTCTCTTACAGTCATAGTACCACATGTGCTGTTTATATCTTGCTAGATCCACGAGATGGTATGTTCCCCAAGAAGCTACTTTACTTATCCTTGCATTTTCTTCCTGATGCCTAGCATAGCTTTCTGTCCATCACATGGTGAGTTGAAGTGTTAACAGATGACGGTCTTTCTTTCAAAGCAATGTTTTGGAAAACTCCTTTGAGCTGTTTGGCCCCACTGCTAAGTGACCGTTCTATGAAGCACCCATGGGTTGGGGTGCAGGGCTTGGCCAGTAGGTATTGACTGTTCCACCACTGTGAAGCCATGCACAAGTGGTGGCATCCAAAACCCACAGCCAGACCTAGGAGTAGGACTTCACCTGCTGAGAAATAGTCTGAGACAGTCAGGGATAGACACATCTATGTCTACAGACATGGCAAAGACAGCCATGACACAGAGACAGAACAAGAGTTTCTCCCATAAAAAAGCATTTTAAAAAGGTTTTTCTTCTTTTAAAAATTCCTCATTCTGTCCGGAGATGATTTAAGTACAATCAGCAACACACTGGTTGCTTACTGTTTGTTGGAAAAATTATTTGATCGTGTCCATATATGAAAAAGATTTCAAGGTGAGAAATTAGGTGACATTTCCTTCCTGAGTCTCTTATCCTGGCAACTTCAGATAGTTTCTCTCTATCAATATTCTTTAGCAATTTAGTAAAACTCTTCATTTAAAATATAGTTTGGTATGTATGTGATACAATTCTTCTACAGAAATATGAATTATTTGAGGGTTTTTAAATTAGTATTGTCACTGCTGGACACAATACTCAACAGCCGCCTTTTGAAAGAGGAGATGATTGCTTTTGGCTCACATTTTAAGGAGATTTGGCCCATGGTTGGATGGGCCCATGGCAGGACATTGCTGCATGGCACAGCATGGATGCTCAGTTCCTGGGGGCTGGGAAGCACAGCGTGGGAACGGTGCTGGCCAGGAAACGAGCCAGGGACCACAGGAAGTACTCAAGGCCATTCCTCAGGGCCCTACCCCCAGCACCCCGAAGTGTTCCAGCAGTGCGCCAGGGGGACCCCAAAGCTGGCAGGGTGATGCTTGACCAGCATAGGTGCCCTCACTCACCAAAATGTCTCCACACAACCCTGGCACACAGTAAATATTAACATGCACCTGTTGGCTACAA
>PVJX010005692.1:0-83372 GCA_004027295.1 Dolichotis patagonum | reverse complement strand
AATTCTTTCACTCTATGCATGGCTTTATACTATTGTGTTATGTTTGATATTATTGTATTTGAAACTATGCTCAACTATAGCAGAGTAAGAGATATGGTGTTAGCTACTGTTGATGTCCAGTTGTCTTAATGTAAAGTACTGTGTTGCCTATCTTGTCCTGTTCTGATCTGCTCTGTACTGCCCCCTTTTGTTTTATTCTCTTTCAAATTAATTAAAAAAAAAAGAAAAAAAATAAATTCTCTTAGGTACACACCTTGCAGTAGGATTACTTAGTCATATGATAATTCTACTTTTTCAAGAAAAGCCACACAACTTTGTTTGTCTATTTTTTATTTTAGCTGGTTATAAAGTTGTACCTTATTTTTAAGATTTATGTCTCTATTCATAATTTGATTTTTTTAATTTTTCTTGTATTCTGTTTTTCTTGCTTCCCTTACTAATGAGTTTGGAAAAAATGGTATTATTTATTCTTCAATGTTTGATAAATTTATTAGTGAAGACATCTGGTCTTGGACTTCCTTTGCAAAAAGTTTATCAACTTCTGATTCACTCTGATTCACTCTGATTTACTTGTTGTACAGCGATTCGAATTTTCTATTTCCTTTTGAGTTAGTTTTGATAGTTTGCAGGCTTCTAAGAATTTGTCCAGTTCTTCTAGGTTTTTAAATTATTTCGTATAAAATTGTTCATTGTATTGTCTTACAATCTTTTTATTTTCTCCACCATTTACAAGATCACTAGAAACTGAATGCTTTATACTGATCCTTTTAAATTTTCAGCATCTATTCAAGGAGATTGTCAAAATCTTCAGAAAATCTAAATTAGTAGAAGTTATACAGTAATGTGGCTTAAGTCAGACACCATAGATAATATTGTTTGCTGAATTTTTATGCTTTAATGTCAGTCTTCCTACACAATTCTTGTTTCTATGTCTTTGCATCTTCTTTTTCTTTGCCTTTAGTTAAATGTCTTACCTTTTATTTTAGTTAGAATTAATTTACTAAATAAGTATACAGTTGCATAACAGTCACTGAATAAAAGTTTATAACTTTTTTTTTACTAGATTTATAGCCAAGTTCTTTTTCCTCTTCCACTCTTCTTCATAGGGGAGGAAGTGGGGATGCAGATGGGAATTGCTTTTCCAGAAAATATGGCACGTTCAACTCTGTTTGTGTGTCCTCTCTTTGATGTTGTTTCCATTGCTTGTGTTCTCTTCCAGGAATTTCTCTCAAAAGTGGAGAGTTCTACAGTTCTTTCAAACCAGAGACACTCTTGCTACCATTTTTAAATACACCAAATAGAAATATATATATATCATATCAGTTATATTTACATTGGAAATGAAAAATTAACAAAATGACCAAAATACCCCCCAAAGCAACTAAACAATATATCTGTAGCAATGAGGCTTTTCTAGGGATACATTAGATAATATTTCTCAGATTTTTTGAGATCGCCATCTACTTTATACTGTGCCAAAGCTGATACATGGGAAAACATAGATCAATATATTTTTTAATACAATTAACATGCAGTATTCATTTTTTCCCTAGAATAAACCACCTTTTTCTGCTTCAGATAGCTGATTGCTGATGGCATTCATTCAAGAACTGTTTTGCAATACACCATGGATACCACTGTATTCAAAAGACAACATACGTGTCCTTGTGGAGCTTAAATTCTAGTGACTGAAGAATAAACAATAAACAACAATGATAAGTAAATCATATGGCATATTAAACTATGGTTCATGCCTTAATAAAGAATAGTCAAATGACAGCATGATTTCATGGTGGTCATTTGCACAAATAACTAGAGGATCTTTTCATGACATAGCTCCCCTGCTCAAATTGTATCATCATGAGTTTCCCCTTCAAAGTCCCCTCTGACATGCAGCACCTGTTTTTCTGCCCCGTGTCCAACGTTCCACTGTTTCTTTGTGCTATTCTTCCACCTCTCACGCTTCCATCCATTCTTGACCCTTTTCCAGTTCTGATCAAGTATCTTTCCATGTGCTTACTATGGAGCACGTGTCCTCCCTCTTAGAGAGATACTTGTTCCTCTAAACGACATTTTAAAAAACAATTTGACTTATATCATGAGCACCTTATAATAGATATATGTCCTCTTAAGAATTTTCCCTTTTGGAAATACCCTACAAGTTCACCTTTCTAAATCTTCCTCACATGCTGCAATATATTCCGGAAGAGAGAGCCAATTTCTATTAATACTGTGCAGGTCGTGATTTGCTATTACTAGAGTAACCTGTCTTTTGCATGTTTTTTTTAAAAACTATGTTGAATTTAATTACCAAACATTAGATTTAATTTTACATATACAAATAAATATCAACCTGCCAGCTTTTCTTTCATATGTTTCAAGCTTTTGGGTCTATCTAGGAATGTAACCTCCATGAATTTTAGGGGTCTATTGCATGTAAAACCCTGCAGTTATCTTTAAAACAAGATAAAAATCTAAATCCTAATATTCCCATTTAACAAATAATGTAACTGAGCTTGAAACCATAAATAACTTGCTCTATGCCGCATAGCTATAAATTGGCAAAGCTGGGGCTCAAACCCGCCTGTTTGACCATGTGACCACAGCCGCCTTTCCAGTAGTTATGACATAATAGCACTCAAATTAGGCCGGTCCCAAATAATAGTTATAATAGAAAGCAAAACTATTAAGTCTGACTAACTAAAGAATGTTTAGTCATATTCAATCTGTATGGGATTAATTGATGGTAAATTGAAGAATCATTAATCTACATGCTAATTCAATGTATGATTTGTGACATTTGTAACAAGGAAAGACAATAGGGTCCAAAAGTCCTTCCTTTTCTCCCCTCCAGAAAGTGTTGTGTCCTATTACCTTGCAAAACTATATTTAAAACAAACTTTCAGACAACTTTAGGAAGTATAACAAGTATTGTCAACAGCATATTTTAGAGAGCATGACAAGTACACCATGTATTGAAGATAACATGGTGGTGAAAATTTAAGCCTGGCATGTGAATTATAATTCTAGTGCAAAGTGTACTGAGGAGATTTTCTTTTCCTCTTTGCCAAACTTGCAATTATCAAGCTGTTGCCAGAGCCAACTTCATGTCAGTTTGTGCCAGGCACTGATGGGTCCCTGTGGGTATACACAGAGTAATCGACTCTTCTCTGAGAAGAACTGTTGCATAATCACAACCAGCACCCTCAATTTAAGCAAAATACAGTGAAATTTCACTTCCCTGATCAGAAAAGACCAGAGATTGTGGAAAAGAGGATGAAAATTTGGCATTCCCCCAAAATAATTAAACTACAAAATACAACTCACTGCTCACATTTTACTGAGGATCTGCCATTTATATATCATTGCATATACAGTGCAATGACAATATAATTTGTTATCCAAACCAGAACTCTAATGAGGAAGGTATTATTAATAAATACTCTGATGTAATGGTAGATGCTACAGTTACACTGCCAAGTGGAGAACTTATATTATGCTAGCGACTATTATCATCTTTGTAAGTGAGAAAACAAACATCTATTAACAATGTGTTGCAAGCTCTGGGTTCATCATGGATGAAAGAAGTCTGCAGGTTTGTATCAGCTAGGACCAAAGGTATTGGCTGGATCATAGGAATCTGTAAGAATATAAATTCTGAAACAAAGGGTAAGTAATATGCAGAAACAAAAGGGTTTTGCTTACCTATGTTTTCATAGTATTTTGTTCAAAATTACCTGTAGGTGCTAGCACTTAACAAGATTGGTAGCCACTTGCTTTACTTTGTGTCCAACTATGTATGAGGAACTCAAGAACAAAGATCACATCTTATTCATCCTTCCGGTCCCAGTATTTAGCACAAACCTGTACAATATGACAAAAATGTGTCTAAGGTGAATGACAATCAAAGGTAGAGTATTCATCCTGAACCTTACTAAGTTGGCCAACATTGACTTAAGGAAATAGATTTCTCTTTCAATTTTGGGGGTTGGAAGAAGCACAACTGATGGATTTTGTTTATATCACCCCTCACTTCTATTTTCCTATGCAGAAGTACAGAAATTTTCAAGTGGGTTCCAAATTTAACAATTGCATTAAGGCAGTTTTGATTTTGCCAGTTACTTGTCCAGTCTCTGCTGGGTCTTTCTGGTCATCTCAGCTTTTCTGTACAGGCAGGCTACTAGTTTTACCAGTCTATTTTTGTGTCTGCTAAGCAGAAATGATTGCAGCATTTCCTAAGACAACTGGAATGATAAATATTCTTTCTGAATTCACTCTGTCCTTCCATACCTTTTTTCTCTTCAGCCACCATGGAATCAGAGCTCTAAATAAAGAGCTTACGTGTGTTTTCAAACAGTCAAATTCACCTCTGTTTATTTTGCCTCCAGGAATATTCTTTGGCTAGAAGCTCTGGCGCTTCATTTACGGACAGCTAGCTCAGTTAAATCTGAAGACAACATGCTTCCAAGATGGTCTTGAAGCAGAATTCAAACAGAGCTGCTTCAAATTCTTTTCAGAAGCAGACAGGGCATAAATACATATATTCTTGATAGCAACTATGGAAGAGATGTGACATAATATCTTCTTTGGAATGAGGGGTGATATAAATAAATAGACAACTATGTAGAGTTCCATCTCAGACATTTGTTTACAAGGAAAAACTTGGATCTCTCCAGTCCATCTACTTTGTTTGCCACTAGAGTTATTTTCCTAAAGTGAGGAGCTGATCCTATTGCTCCTCTGCCTTAAATCTTTCAAGTTCCCCATTGTCTACAAGGCTACGTTTCTTACCTCTTACAAAACCTGGGTTTCTATATAACCTTCAAGAGTGAGTTCTTACCATTCACTACATGGCTCCTTCTATGGCTGCATAGTGACATGGATCCTTAGCTAAACCATTCCCAATTTCCAATCCCTCCACACTTTGCAATGTGATTATGCGGCATCTACCTATTTTCTGGTCATGGATCTGCACTAGATTAGTGATTTACTTTAATGATAGAATATGATGTACTGGCTCAATGGCTGGCCTTTAAGTCACTCCTTAGGCTCTTGTTTTTACAACCTACCTCTACCATGAAAGTAAGCCCAGGCCAGTTTGCTGGAGGATGAGAATTTGCATAGAGCAGAGATAAAGCAATCCAGTCCAGGATATCTTAGTGCAATGGGCTGCCAGCTGCAGGCCAACTGATAAAAATTCATGAGGAATCCAGCCTATGTCAACAGAGCACTGCTAGATGAATGAGATCACTTATCCCTAGACTCGTGAGAAATAATGAAGAGTTGATGCTAAGTCACGGGTTTGAAGATATTTAAGTCAACAGTTTTTTTTGCAAAAGATATCTGATACATATACCAAACTACTTGTAGTTCCTGAACACATTGCTGTTTTATTCCTTCGTTGTGTCTAAAGATTGTATTTTCTCTTTCTGAGTTAAATAATTCAGCTCATAGACATTAATACATCACCTACATCCCTCAATATGCATCTTCCCTGTCTTTGTCAGTCAGGCATGTTCCTACTTACTTTTCAAGATCTTGCAGTGTGGAATCCCTTTGTCAAATCAAATAATGTCATGGTGAAATGAAATTTCCCTTCTCATTCTGTGTGTGTGTGTGTGTGTGTGTGTGTGTGTGTGTGTATTTCTCTCTCTCCACAGTTACTCATTACTCTGTACTCTGTGCTGTTCGATCCTTTCCACATATCAACATTGTTTTGGTTTGGATCAAATATGTTCATCTAAAGACATCAGTGTTTAGAGGTGGGGCTTTTGGAACATGATTGGATGCAGAGTGAGAACTTCAACTATGGACTAATCCATTGATGAGTTTATAACCAAATACATTGTTATGAGATGGATTCAGTAGGAGGAAGTAGGTCACTGGGTATGTAACCCAGAACGGTATTTATACTTGTTCCTTTCCTGTGGCTTTTTCACTATTTCTGTGCTTCCTGGCTGCTTTGAGGTGAGCAACTTTCCTCTGTCATTTACTTCCAATATGAACTTTCTGCCTTAGATCCAGCCAACCATGGACTGAACCCTATGAAATTGCGAGTTGAAATACACATTTCTTCCTTGAAGTTGTACGTGGTAGATATTTTGTTCCAGAAATAGTAAGGTGACTAACACATACATCCTAGTAGCTGTCATGTTAGATTAAATTCTTACATTTTTCTGTCTTCCACTGGACTACTATAAGCTCTTAGCAAAGAAAGACATGCCATTCATTTTTCAGTAGCCAGTGACAAAGATAAGTGCTCCATATATTTTGTTGCCTGACTATTAATTTTATATTCACCATAAACCTACTATAAAATAAGTAGACTAAGGTCATCATAAGGATCTGTGAGTTAAATAACTCCAAAATCATCTAAATTATCAGATTTTTATTCAGAAAGCAAAAGATATTTGCTTGCTAGAAATTATATATTCAAGAAGGAGGGTATCAGATATAAAAGGATTCAAATAATTCTGCTTTGTCAAAAATATTTGATTCCTGTATACATATCCTCTCAAACAACAAATTTTCTGAGCAAAGTAGATGAATCAACAAATTTTCTATGTGGATTATATTTGGTTAACATTGAAATATGTTCTCTATTTTTTTGTGTATGGCAACCGTGTTTATCAGGTTCCTGCGGGCATGTGGAACAAGGATTCCATCCATGTAGCCCAAGTGATGGAGGACATTGTAAGGATGCTAAGACTAAGGCCGACAGGAATTTACTTGTGTAAACAGGAGGACAGAAACCACAGGACAGCTGTGTGATAGACAATGGAATTGCAGAAATGAAAAACTCAAGCAATATGTACCATCAAAGAGGGATGCATGTGTTCTGCCATTAACTCAGCTCTTCTCCACCCACTGTGGCCCTATTTACTATCTCTTACTCTGCTGTTCTCTTGCCCATGATCTCTATTTACACTTTAATTAAATCTCTCAGGACCTTGGACCCACATTTTTAGAACCTCTCTTAGTTTGGCCAATGAGGTTCAGACCAATCAAATTCTACTCTCACCAGAGTATTGATATGTTTCAAGTATCTAAAGTTAACCCAAAAAGAAAGAACCTGACTGACCCTGCCTTTTCACATTTGGCCAAGACTTTCCACAATGTCCTGACAGTCTGTGGACTGTCCCTGAGACTGACTACTTCAGCCCTCTGAAAGTGAATTCTGTCAGCCCAAGATTGAAAAACAAAATTTGCATTTTTCTCAGAGGTCTAAAATACTATTAGCTTAGATTTTGTTTCAAAGAGAAGAACTATAACAAAATTTTAGAACTCAGAACGGCTGAGCATGTTTTAAGCAGACTTTATTTTTTTTAAAGCAGTTTTGAGTTCAGAGCAGAATTGAGCAAAGAAGGAAGAATTCTTACATACCTCCTGCTACTCCCTGCCCCCAAGAGCTTAACCCTACCAACTTCCTGCACCACGGTGCAACATCTGCTACAACCTACATTGACACATCATTAATATTCCCAATCACAATTTACATTCCATTTCATTCTTGGCTTTACATTAAATTTCATTCTTGGCTTGTACAGTCTATGAGTTATAGACAAATATGAGATGCAGCTACTATTATAGTATAATGAAGATAATTCAGTGCCCTAAAAATACTCTAGTCTCCATCTTTTCATCACACTACCAGTCCTCAGCAATCACTGATGTTTTGCCATCTTCGTGGCTCTTTTATTTTCCCAACAGTGTCATGTTGCTGAAATTATCAATATGTAGTTTTTTCACATGTTTGTTTTACTTAGTGTCATGCATTTAAGTTTCTTCCATATCTTTTCATGGCTTGATATGTCATTGCTTTTTAGCACTGAATAATATTGTAAGGCTGTACCACAGCTTATTTCTGGAAGACATGTTAGTTGCTTCCAAATTTTGACAACTATAACATAACTGTCATAAACCCACAGGTGCAGACTTTTATGTGGACATAAGGTTTCAACTCATTCCAGTAAATACTAAGGCGGGACTATCTGGTGAGAGTATTTTTAGTTCTGTAAGAAACTGTCCGACTGTCTTCCAATTGGTTGATGTCCAAACATTCTGCTTCCAAATATTAATTCTCATTTTCTCTGAAGGGTGGAGTTGGCAAACACAGAAAATGAGTCAGATGTGCTCTTGTCAGTCTAGGAAAATCCTCTCCTACTGCAGGTCTTATTTCTTGCTCTATTCTTCAAAATGATATTCCAGTAGCCATATCTTGCCAACTACCCATCTACAGCCTCAAATTGTGATTTTAAAAAAACCCACAAGGTTAAGGCTTGAACCATTGACATTGCTTCATACCTATTAGCTGAAAAATTACTAACCTCTTTCCATTGTATCCTGTCACTTTGTCTCAAGCATGCAGGCATGTATGTGTATACACTCACATACACACACACACACACACACACACACAGGCGCATTCAATGAGGGTTCTCGCTCCTCCAACCAAACACAATCAATTTATATGAGTTCTAAACTTCAGTCCCACTTACATGTTTTTCTAAGGTTTCCCTTTTATGACTTTCACAATTTCTTCTTCACATTGTTTGTCTCAGCAGGTGAACGAGCTTGTTTCACTCACTCTTTTCACTCTGTTTCACTCTGAAAATTAGGAACAAAAGACCTCTAATTACCTTGCCTTAACTCTCTTCTTTTTATGACTTCTTTCCCGGAAAGAGTGGATCAATTCTACTAACTCAGTTTGTTCACTTCACATTCAGTCTTCTGCTTATTGACTTTTGCACCCCCACTACTCTAAATCTGTAATTACTAAAGTTGGCAGCTATCCATAAATTGCGTAATCCAGTCAGTTCATTTTAGCCTTGCTCCAGTGTCATTCCAGTTGATTCCAGTGCCCAGTTTTGACTTCTTTCCCAATGTGAATTCCACTTCTCCCCTTCAGTCTCATCTACTGACTTGGTTTTCCTGGTTCTCTTAGCTAATACACATCTGTTACTTACGCTCTTGTTTATCCTTCTCAAGATCTTAGGAAAGCAGCATAGACCTAGATCCTGTAGCCCTACTGATGGGTTTACCACCCAGACTCAACTCTGATCCCACCATGTTATACCAGATCCTGTGTAAATAATAGAAGCACATTTACATTTTTTGCCCTTTCTCAGAAGTGTCTGTCAGAATGTCTCAGTATTACAAACCTGACACATCCAAACCTGATCGCCTTACTTTAGTTCATCGTATTTGTTCCTTTTCCAATATTCTCTTTCTTGATGAATGTATTTCCAATCATTCAAGCCAGTTATATTTTCTTCAGTAACTTTAGCATTATTGCAATAGTTTCTATCTGTTCTTTCTACACATAGTTCTCCCCAATTCCTCTCATAATGCACTACCAGAATGTTATGCTAACAAATTTTTGATTGTCACATCCCTCTTCAGAAATTTCTTCAGAATAGCACCCTGCTACCTACAGAATAAAGTATAAGCTGTTTAGAGGCCAAGCAAATTCCATCATCTTGCTCTTTGACTCTACAGTTTCACTTTATCATGGTCATGGTCACTACCATATTAGGTGCTCCAAAAATATATATTTTTTAATTAATTACATTTATTGGTACATTTTAGGAACAAAAAATGATCACATTCATTATAGGGAATATATGTATATGTATATATACATATATATACATATACATATATGTAATATATAATATATAATATATATTATATAATGTAATATATAATATACATATATATATAATATATAATTATATATATATTATATATAATTATATATATACATTATATATATATAATATATATATATAATATATATATAATATTATATATAATATATATATAATATTATATATATACATTATATATATTATATATATATATTATATATATATATAATATTATATATATACATTATATATATTATATAATATTATATATATACATTATATATATTATATATAATGTATATAGCATGTATGTCTTCTTGGAACATATTTGGGATTTTGAATGCTATGTTATTCAATATGGAATTTAAAACAAAAAACAAGAACCTCATCCGTTTAATTAACAGAAAGAATTTAATGTGAATCATCAGATGAGCAAAACCTTGGAGTCTAAAACTGAGGTAACCAAAGACAACTGGTAAAACAGAGACAGTAGCTGAAGGAAGCATCTGCCATGCCAGTGGCTGGGAGAACAAAGAAAACAGTGAGGTTATCAGAACCTGAAAGCTTAGGGAGAAGACTCTGCAGAGTTGGGACCCAGAAATCTTAGAAGGAAGTGTCTCCTAGTATATTACTAGCTCAGAAGTAAGACCCCACTAAGCTAAGTTCCAGCTCCCTGAAGAGATGTGAGCAGTTACAAGTTCTGCTCTTAGAATACATGAAGAAATAGAAAACTAGAATTAACCACCCCTGACAGGTGAATAACTATTCCTTGGGGGAGACTCTGATAAGAAGGAGGAGTAAGATAGAATGGAACAAGTCCCTCCTTCCTTGGCCAGCCTTCTAGACTGCCTAAGTGCCTTCTATCAGCAGAATCTGAGAGAGTTCCACCTGACAATTGAGAACAGTTGTTTGCAAGTGCTAGTCCTAACACAAAATTAAACAGAACAGGAAAGAAAAATTTTTTCCCGCCCATGAGACTCCTTGTCAGCATTTGTTTGTTTACTTACTGATCTTTTAGGCACTACCTTCTCTGCTCTTAGATAGATACAACCTCTTCCACTACAAAGAAGATATGTTTTTATATCAGCAGATTCCATTGCACACTTATCATGTCTTCACATGTTTTCTCCATAAAGAAGAATAAATGTCAGGGTTGTATGTGTATACATGAGGGCCTTGTGAACTCTAGGAGCTCAAAAAAATATTAGTTAAATAAATGAATGAATTACTTCAGATTCATTGGCATTGCTTATATTTAGTTATAAATGTCTACATATTTTCTTATACTTTATGAACTGTAACTATCAATATTCCAAACACATTATCTTTCAGGCTGAGTTACATATTAATTTTAATATATAATATTTAAGAAGATTGTAAGCATGAGGCCCCATCTCATAGCTTCGAAGTCTTTCAAAGTTTTAAATCATCAGTTGGAATGGTGTTGTCCTGTTTTGTTTGACTATATCATACGTGATGATATGAACAGCTGTTTTGAAGAAAACATTATGACAGCTATTGCTGATTTAATATTATCCTTCTTAGAAGTCCTACCATGCTTTTTTTTTGTTCTATTACCATTGGTTATATCTACCACATTGTGTCTCATTGGAATTTGAATATGTGTGATAGTTCAAACAAATTTTTTTCTTTTTTATCAAAACTGAGATATTATAATACCCATTGATCATTTTCTGTTATTCGGTTCAGAAAGCCTTGGAATTCTTTCACTATATGCATGGCTCTATACTATTGTGTTATGTTTGATATTATTGTAATTGAAACTATGCTTAACTATAGCAGAGTAAGAGATATGGTGTTAGATACTGTTGATGTCCAGTTGACTTAATGTAAAGTACTGTGTTGCCTATGTTGCCCTCTTCTGATCTGCTCTGTACTGCCCCCTTTTGTTTTATTCTCTTTTAAATAAAAAAAAAATAGTCTTCTGGAAAAAAAAAAAAAGATTGTAAGCACTTCTGTCAGTTCTTATTTGTGTTTATATCCCCTTCTGGTACACATGCAATGCTAAAATATTCAGAGTTACATGGTAGCTATGTTTACCGAATGAAATATAAAGTTCCTAAAAAATATGGCAGTATGTAGAAACAACTTCCTTGTACAATGAATATGCTATAATTTATACATGATGATATTTATACAATGGATCAATTCTGGTGGCTCTTTTAACAACTAGTAATAGAGGATTCTGGAGCATAAACGCCTATCCAGCGAGTGTGAGGTTGAGTGCAATCGCCAGTACCAAACAAACAAACAATGAACACAAAAGGAAAGAAGAGAAGATTTTGGAACTTAGTGCACTAAGCAACAAAGGAACCCCCTCGGCTCCCTGGTAAACAGCTGGGGCTCAAGCGAGCAGAGAGAGACCCAGGGAGAGAATCAGCCAGCCACTCTCCTGAGATTCTCGCCATGGTGGAACTTAGGGCGCTGGGCAACAAAGCAACCCGCTCGCCTTCCTGGTAAGCAGCTGTGGCTTGAGAGAGGAGCTAGTGACCCAGGGAGAGAGCTAGCCTTCCAGCATCTCCCGAGATCCATGCCATGTTGGAACTTAGGGCACTAGGCAACAAAGCAACCTGCTCACCTCCCTGGTAAGCAGCCGTGAGCCTACCGGCATGTGGGCTGAGAATCAAACATCTCATCCCTCCCCCCATTAGCAAATGGGAGCCAGAGGTCTGAGCATCTCTTGGGAGGATGACTGTATGCAATATAGCAAATATGGTGGATTTCCTTCTACCATCTCTTTGAAGGCAAATATTGTTATCACTGTTTTGCTTTGTTCTGATTAATTGTATTGCTCTATTCAATACTCTGTTTTGATAGGTTTTATGATGTTCTGTATTAGGTTTGACTTTGCTATACCTGATTGAAAGAACAACTATTGTGAAGATAATGAGATATACTATGGTATCTATCACTGTTATCCTGGTAACCTGCTGTGAAGTTCTATACCAGTTTCACTGCATTGTCTCGATTAGCTTTGTTCTGTCTTGTTCTGCTGTATTTGACTACCTTCAAAATAATAATTTAAAAAAAGGGATCCGAAGTGACTTTTTCCTTTGAGCCTTTGTAATCCCACGGTAGAGAAGAAAGCCTGTTCCCTCAGCTGTTTATGGGCACACTTTTATATAGCCAAATGATCCTCCTTGTCCCTCCCTGCCCTCACAGCACTGCTGTTGAATGTCTCACTCATACCTTGCCAGCCAACTTTGGGTGGTTCTGAAACTTCCAGAAAACTGGAATTTCCCTTTTCTCTTTCGTAAACCTGATGTCTGCAACCTCTATGACATTTGGCACGGGAAGCCTCCTAGATTACACAGCTGGTCCCTGAGTCAGTACATCTGACCACGTTCTGCAAACAACTTTTGAACAGAACTCATACCTCTGGGCACTGACGCTCCATAGTCAGTGGGTTAGGAAGGCTGAAAGTCATTTTAACAATCATAGCACAGAAGAGAGTTCCAGTGTACACATACCTTAAAGGACATTCACTGATCAAGTGGGCCCAGAACTTTGTCCCTGCTCCCCGTTTGGCCCAAGTACGACTCTTCTTACTATTCTACAATAAATGCAGAGAAGAAATTCTTTCTGTTCCTGTGAGATGAGCAGACAGATCTATACGGTCAGAACAGAAGTGAGCTAGAGTTCATTCCTGACCCCTTCCAATTATGGAATCTATATTTAATTTTACTGGTCTTTGAGACGCATATTGGTAGTTTGGCAGTCACAGAAAGACTCAAGAGGACCGAAAACAAGAGGAAAAAAACCTATTTATTGCTTTTAGTACAAATCTTGTGATTTTGTGTACAATATTAAGAAATATTTCCAATGTTATATTTTGGTGATTTGATAGAGAATCACATAGATGGTTTTAAACATGATAAAATTATTTGCTCTTTATTTAATGTATTGCATTCTGATAAATAAAAGAAAAAGAGAAGCAAGAAAAGGAGAAAGAGACCAAAGAGGTTCTTGGTGTTTGTACATAAAACCTATACTGCCATGATGCCCTGAATAGAAGTTGTATATGGACCTGCCAGTTTCTGAGCTAAATTTTAAATGACAGATTTGCATGTATTCCTAAGGTCTCCAATCCACACCAGTGTTTCACAATCTGTAGAGGTGGACTAGCATGATTATATCATAGCCTGCTCACTTGAAGCAGATTGAGTAGATAGAAACTAGAGAACCAGCACTGTGGTTTGAGTGTTAAGGGTCCTCCAAAGGCCCAGGTGTTACAGGCTTGCGTCGCACAGTGGTGCTTTTGGGAGACGGTGGTCCTGGATGAGGGGGGTCTGGTGGGAGGTCTTCAGATCACTGTGTCAGCACTGTGGAACCCTGGACTCCTCCCCTTCTCTTGTCACTTTGCTCATGAGATGAGGGAGGCATTGCTTCACCATACGCTCACTGCGTGATGTGCTATCTCATCCAGCTCCAAAGCAGTCAGGCTGATGGAGCCACAGCTGAAATCTCTGAAACTGTGAAGCAGTGTAAACCTTTTCCCTAAGTTAACTGTCTTGGGTAATTTTGTATGCCAATAGAAAGCTGACTGACACAACCAGTATGTTTTATATTTTATAATTTGCCAACTAAATAGCCAATATCAAATGTATGTTCAGGAAATTAAAGTCCAAATAGCTGATTTGGATAAGGAAAACCTATTCAGCAAGTAAAATAAAGTGGTAAGGTGGCAGGGTATGTTAATTAGCTTGGGTTGACTATTTCTACAAAGCAGGCATAGATCAAGAAATCACATTTTATCGCTTTAATATACAAAAATACTTATCAACTAAAAGAAAATAAAACACAGACAAAAGAAAGAATATTAAAAATATTAAAAATTAACATGGATATATACAGTATAGTGCATACCATATTTATATTTTATAAACATAGTTAAAATTATAATTTAGAAATATATGATGTCCTTTTAATATGTGCTATACTATATTAGATTCTAGATGATTTTGTTGAAGAAAACAATTATTATTTTACAAGCAAAATAAAATTAATAGGGTTCTTTAAGCTTTAAATTATGAGTATCTGTGGAAAATTGCTTTTACCATGGCACTGAGGATGGAACCTGGAAGCACCCTACCCTGAGCTACTTTTCCCCGACCTAAAAAATGCCATTTTTAAAGGGCAAAAGTTCTGTGCAATCTGAAGAGAAACCAGAGTAGCAAAAACTGCTATATTAATAAAAAAACATTTTAGATAGAAAAATTACTTCAGCACAAAAGTCCTGCATACAAATATACAAAATCTTCATATTTAAAAAAGAAGTTATAGTTTATTAAAACATTTCTAGATCCTAAGCACTATGTTAATATTTAAAGTACCACCTTATTAAAGCCTCACAACCACCACAAGCAGCTGATATTTGTAACTACTATTTCACAGACAAGGAAACTAAATCTGATAGACCGTGGGCTCTGTCAGTGCCTCACAGCCACAGGCGTTCCATCCGTGGCGAAGCTGTCGTCCTAGCAGAGGAAAAGCCGCACACAGCAGGGCCTCTCATTCATAATTATCAGTACCAGTCACCATGCCGTCATTGCGTGACAGTAAAGAAGTAACTAATAACATAGACTTGTAGGGATGGAAGGGGGAGATAAAGTGCCGTATCATTTATGTAAGATTATTTTAATTGTCATTTATCTTCTGATTTTTCTGATCCCTTTTCACCTCTTTCTTTTGTCAGAAGCAAACTCAGTGTTATATAAAAATATGATCACATTTTCCAAAGGCAAAGTAGTCAGAGAAAAGCCAGCAATGATGATGCGATACTAGATATTCAACGGCCCTAAGTCAGATTAAATTTCAGGTGGAGTCACTTGTCTGTGGAGAGAAATATCATTTCTGCTAAGGGGTTTTAGACTCTAGCTTCAAAGTGCTGGGTCCTGAGTAATCGTTGCAAATAGTCACAAAATTGGAAATCAGAGCTTCACCTTAATTCTACATTAATGGCCCTCAAGCAGGAAGACTGATTGATCTATATTTGCAGGCTCGGCAGCTTTTGTGATGATGATTTAGGGCAAGCAAGTTTCACCTCTTCTTTTCCTTTAAGATTTATGAAGACTATTCTTATGTTGAAGGCTTTTATTTTTAAAACTTACAGTGAAATAATGCTTAGCTCTAGTGACATTTTTTTTCCTTATCTTTTTTCGTCTTTTTGAGACAGGGTCTCACAAGGCAGTTTAGGCTAGCCTTGGGCTCAGTTTGTGGCCCAGGCTGGTTTTGAACTTGGAACAATCTTCTTGCCTTGGCCTCCCAATCTAGTGACATTCTAACTTCAGAATTAAGTCAGAAAATCACATCAATGAGTCTAGCATTTTCCATAATAGAGCGTTATAGCGTAAAGCACTATAACTTCAAAAAAAGTGGGATAAATCCCCTCTCAAATGTTTTTTAATCAATTCTAAACAAGTAAAACTTGAACATAGCGTTTGCAAAATGCTGTAATTAGATTCTATAGTTTTCCATTTTTTCTACCTGACTTTTTGTCAGTGTTGAAAACATCATAGAGTAAGGAAAGAGTTATACAGATACAATTCTTGAAAAGAACTTGAAATTAACATGGTAACATCCCAGTTATTTAATAATTAAATTTGGTCCTATTCCTGTAGGAGAAAAAAATTGGAGAGGTGTCTTCTTTGAATGTGTGTGTCTGTGTGTGTGTGTGTGTGTGTGTGTGTGTAAATTGTAATGTAAGTTAGTTGGTATAGAGATGAATTTTAGTGGGCACACACTTCCTCTTTAGGCAATTATGACACAAATGACTAAAAACCAAAAGGGAATCATTGGAGTGAGCCAGAATCCTCTTTTTCCTATTTTGTGATAAAGTAATCAGTACTGTAGTTTCTCACAAAGGAGATATCAATCTTTAGGTCAGTTAAAGTGGATTTAGAACTACATAATGACCCCCTGGTATCTTGATTCCTAGTTATCTCAACCTTAGAACTTTTCCTTTCCTTTCAATGCCTCCATTCCAGGATAATACATCACCGTTCATCCTGACCAGAGCAGATATCTATGGCTCTCAGACACTGCCCAGCTCAAATCCTCCGGTATAGCTCGTATCCATTCCAGTGGGCTTGCCTTTGCCCCTTTTCCACCATGATACCTGGTCAACCAGAGAAATCTCTCCTTGTTAAGAGCTTCCTACCCTAGATACCCACAGCCTGTGTTAGATGCCCTTTTCACGCAGTTTGAGTTGTCATCCATGTCCAAATCATGTGGTATTATCTTGTATCTCCACCTATATCTTCTCATAAGACTATGAGTTCCTTGAGGATAGAGACTGTTATATTCCTTTATTTATGTGTTATTCCTCTATTTACTTTCCTCAGGTGAAATTTAACCTTTCAATTTAGAGAAAATGATCATTTTCTGACCAAAGTCGTTTTTTATCTTTCTCTTTCATTTTATTTATTCTTTTTTTAAATCTCAGTAGCCATCTCTATGTTCTTCTCTTGTATAATGTGGTTATGTAAGTCTTTTGTTTAAATGTTTTCCAAAATAACAGAGATAACAGTGACTGAACTCCTAACCAGAGATTGTGGGGTCACGCCACAAAAAAATCCAAATGCAGGCAACTTCTGTAAAATTCCAGGGCAGTACTCAAAGGTCTTGTGTTTGGTCCAGCCAGTGGGAAAAGGATTCTCCTTACAGAGAATAAAACACTGTGGGGGCTGCTGCTTGGCAACAGCTGCTGAGTGTTTACCATAAAATCTGGAGCACCCATAATTTTATTTATATGAAAGCTGGTCTTTCTAAAGCTCTCTACAGTGATCAAACAGACTCATTAATAACAGGTTTCCTAACAGGCTCAGTCAGATGCACTCACTTTTAGGGGACACATTTGAACCTAATTTTCTACCACCTAGAATCTTCCATACTATTCAGGCTATAAAGAATGGATGATTAACTTCTCTGTCTCCCCCTAGTGAATTTGAAATCATTGTTTGAGGCTTGTTCCATACAAAGTGTGAACTATCAAGAAGGGAGATAAACACTTCAACTTGATAATTGAAAATCATATTAAAAAAGAACAAGGGAACCAATTCACTATCCCACTGAGAAAAGAAAAGCAAACAATACTACCTTAGTTATAATTCATACCAGAAGGAAAGAAAAATGACCAAAAGACTATACTATACAAATACACTTCAGCACAGTGAATTTTAGTCTTGTTATTGGTTATGCAGTTTTCATTGTTCTACAACACAGAGTCTCTAAGTCTCCAAATAAGTCCTTGTTTTTAATAGATGAGGCTAACAATAGCATCTAAATGCCACTGAACATTGCTATTACAGGCTCTGCCACCCAAAAGTACTGAGTTGCCTACCACCAAACAACAACAAAGACAAAGGACCTAAAATGATTTTTTAAATTACAGGGGCTGCCTGCAGACTAATATTGGAACTCCAACATTAGCCACAGATATTTTAATTGGTAAGCAACCTAACATCTTATTAACCACATGCACTCAAATTAGATGATATGATTTAAAACCTATGCACAAAATGGACAGATTTCTAGAAACATATGAACTACCAAAGCTCAACCAAGAAGATATAGCAATTTTAAATAACCCAATATCAGCTATTGAAGTTGAAAATGTAATAAAAAACTTATGAACAAAGAAAAGTCCAGGTCTTGACGGATTCACAGCTGAATTCTATAAGAAATTTACAGAAGACTTGATGTCAATACTCCTTAAATTCTCCAAAGAAATTGAAAAGAAAGCAATCTTTCCCTAATTCATTCTTGGAGGCAAGTATTACTCTGATACCAAAACCAAAGAAAGACCCAACCAAAAAGTAGAACTATAGGCCAATCTCACTAATGAACATAGATTTAAAGATTCTCAATAAAATACTAGCAAGTAGAATGCAGCAAATCATCAAGAAGATTATACATCATGACCAAGTGGGGTTTATTCCAGGAATGCAGGGATGGTTTAACATACGCAAATCAATAAATGTAATACACCACATCAACAAAGCCAAAAACAAAAACCACATGGTCATCTCAATAGATGCAGAAAAAGCTTTCGATAAGGTTCAACACATGTTCATGATAAAAACTCTTCAGAAACTCAGAATACATGGTGTCTACCTCAACCTTATAAAGGCCATCTATGACAAACCAACAGCCAAGATTATACTACATGGACAAAAAATGAAAGCTTTCACTTTAAAATCAGGAACGAGACAAGGATGTCCACTATCACCACTCCTTTTCAATATAGTTCTAGAAACACTAGCCAGGGCAATCACACAAGAGTAAGAAATAAAAGGAATAAAGATAGGAAAAGAAGAAGTTAAATTATCACTATTTGCAGATGAGATAATACTCTATGTAGAAGACCCCAAAAACTCCATTAAAAGACTACTAGAGGTAATAAACAAATTCAGCATTTTAGCTGGATACAAAGTCAATGCGCAAAAATCAATAGCATTCCTGTACACAAACAAGAAATTCAACAAGAGAGAAATTATGGAAATATCACCCTTCAAAATAACATCTAAAAAAATGAAATACTTAAGAATCAACTTAACTAAAAATGTAAAAGACCTATATACTGAAAACTATAGTATGCTAAAAAAGGAGATTGAAGAGGATATTAGAAAATGGAAGGATATTCCTTGCTCTTAGCTAGGAAGAACCAACATTGTGAAAATGGCCATACTCCCAAAACTGTTATACAGATTTAATGCAATCTCAATCAAAATACCATTGACATACCTCACAGATCTAGAGAAAACACTCCTAAAATTCATTTGGAACCAGAAGAAACCTAGAATAGCAAAGGAAATTGTGGGTAATAAAGGCAAGGCAGGAAGTATCTCAATTCCTGACTTGAAACTGTACTACAAAGCCACAGTGATAAAATCAGCATGGTACTAGCAAAGAAATAGACCTGAGGATCAATGGAACCGATTAGAAGATGCAAGTATAGGTAAAAGACACTCAGCCACCTGATATTTAACAAAGGGGCTAAACATGTTCACTGGAGGAAGGATAGCCTTTTTAATAAACGGTGTTAGAAAAATTGGCTCTCCACATACAGAAGACTGAAACTAGATCTGTGCCTATCACCATGCACAAAACTAAAGTCTAAGTGGATCAAAGACCTAAACATTAAAATAGAAACACTAAATCTACTAGAAGATAAGGTAGGTAGAAATCTTGGAGACATAGGGGTAGGCAGAGAATTCATGAACAAAACACAAACTGCATGGGAAACACTTCAAAGAATCAACAACTGGGATCTCATATTATTGAAAAGTTTTTGCACTTCAAAAGAAATCACCATCAGAGTGAAAAGAAAACCCACAGAATGGGAAAGAATTCTAGCCAGCAACCCCTCAGATAAAGGACTTATATCAAGAACATATAAAGAATTGAAAAATATCAAGCCCCCCCAATTCAAAGATGGGTATCTGAGATGAACACACAGTTCTCAGATGAATATACACAAGTGGCAAATAAATACATGAAGAAATGTTCACCATCACTGGTCATTCGAGAAATGCAAATTAAAACAACATTAAGATATCATCTCACACCGGAAAGAATAGCTGCCATCAAGAAATCAACTGATAACAAATGTTGGCAAGGTTGCGGGGGAAAAAGCAACACTGCTCCACTGTTGGTGGCAGTGCAGACTGGTGCAACCACTATGGAAATCAGTATGGAGAATTCTCAGAAGACTAGGAGTGGAAGCTCCATTCAACCCAGCTATTCCCCTCCTGGGTATTTTCCCAGAGGAACTGAAAAGTTCATATCACAGTGATATATGTACACCCATGTTTATAGCAGCACAATTTGTAATAGCTAAATCTTGGAAACAACCAAGATGCCCATCAACTGCAGAGTGGATGAAAAAGATGTAGTATTTTTACACAATAAAATATTGCTCAGCTATAAAAAAGGATGATCTTGAGGCCTTCATAGGTAAATGGAGACAACTGGAGACTATCCTCATTAGCAAAATACATAGGAATCATATTTATAAATATCACATTGTGTCTCTAGTATAAAAAGTAATAAGAACTGTAGGAGTAATAAAACCCAAAATGCATAATTGCTACTGTAAAAAAGAGAGCAAAAGAAAGTGCTCTAAAGGATATAACTGCATGTATGTTTAAGTGTGTAAGATAGATGACCATATTATTGTTTTTGTTAGATGGTTGAGCAGAACTGTTACCAGTCTCACTGTTTGAATGTGTACTTTGTATGCTTTAATTTTGTAACTTGAACAACTATTTCCAAGACAATAGTATGTAACTTATCAACTAGTGATTTCTTACTGGGATTTTTTGTTCTTTTCTTTTTTTCCTTTGGAATTCTGTACTGTTGTTACCCTTTTTTCTGTTTTGTTTGGTTGTTTTTTTTCTTTCTAAATAAAATTTTTTAAAAAATTAAAAAAAAAAACCTATGCACAACAGAACCTCTCTCAGCACCGACCCAGGAAGAATTTTGTATAGTTGATAGTTTTTAGATCCAGCTACCCTTGATTGAGTTTTCAATCCTGCCAATCATATTCTGCACTTGGGTTCAACTACAGCAGTATCATGGATCAATATCATCTTGTTACCTGTATACCCACAAAGTCCTTGACTTAAAAGACCTTCACAAGTCAACACTATAGATCAACAGAAATGCGAATCACACATGGGTTTCCTGTGGGAAGGATAGCCCGCTACCACACCACCTCGGCCTCATCATTAAAGATCACTTTGTCCTTTTCTCCTAACCAACTACCAAGAGGGACAACTACACCGGAAGTTGGAAAGCCTCACCACCATGGGAACCACAGGCTCTTGGTTGTACAGTAACTAATGAAATTGCTGAGTCCCATATTAAAAGGAGGGATCTACCAAACTAGAGTGACTTATCAGACTGTCATATGCTTAACCCTCCAATCATAAAACTTTAAGTTCTGTCATGATGACTATAATTCAGTTCCATGAGGACAAACTCCAATATCTCTACAGTCCTTCCAAGATTCAGGTTTCTGCTGATGTCATTCACTTTTCCTGCCCAAAGGGTAATCACACCAGTCTCCACACTGTGTACTCTCACACTGCATAAGAGAATTCTGTTGGCCTCCCAATGCACAAATCATTCAATCCTTCCATTCTCTTCCCCTCACCTTTCCTCATTTCCAGATCCCCTACTTCCCTCTTGATTTCTTCTATCTTAACCAAGCCTACCACTCTTGCACTGTAAAAGACTGCACAGCAAGTAAAATGCAGATTCATAGCCCTGGCCTCTTAGATCATTACACAAATATCATACATTTGTTGTCTCTTGTGCACTGAATATTACAACTGCTGAAATTGCATCTGTTCATCTGTCTGCTTCCAGGTATCACACAGCACACATCTGTTTAGCTGCCTGTCCTAGAGATGGAAAATAGCAATTAAACCCCCTTCCAAATGGCCTCTGTATATGGGGCACCCCCTAATGGCAGTGGAATGAGTCTCATGATTTCTTAATACATGTAAGCAACCTACCTATTGGACAGCTCAGTACCATTACCATATGCCCAACAAAAAACACTATTTTTCTCCACTCCCACTCCTTAGTCATTTGCAGTACTTAAAATCAGGCACAATTCTTTAACCTGAGGACAACTCCACAGGACTCTTTTTGGTCCAACATACAAGAGTACATATCCCCTCTACTTTGTCCTTCTATTACCCTCAACCCAGAAGCTACATAGATGCATTCTAATCTTTCTTGACCTTCCCGTGTATGTAAATGTTAATCATTCTTGACCTCAGCCAAGCATCACTGACATGTCACAGTGTTACCTACAATATCAGAACCTACCAGTAAGGCAGGCCTTGCTGGAACAAACATCAGGACCCATTGTTCTAGTCCAATAGTAAAACAAAACAAAACACAACAACTATTGGCACTAGCCAGTGGATGTGTAAAATACAACAAATATTAGGTCTGCTAAATGAAGACCAGAGCACTCTGGCAAAAATGGTTTTTAAATTAACTTTTTCATTAATTATATGTTAGTCAAAGTGATTGTAGCATTCATACTTCTTGTATGTGGGTTAACACCCTCCGTCAAGTGGCCACTCTAACAAAAAGCCTAGATACAAAATTGTCATAAAATCATAACTCACACCTTGAACATGCTCTATAACTCAAATGCAATGCTCCTGAGCCCCTCTCCCCTTGATACTTGCTACCGAGCCATGACTGTTTAATTCTCCCAGCTAACTCAAAACACATGGGGAGCCTATTTATAAACCAACCATCCAGAATTCATATTTCTACTTGGTTTTTTTCTTTTTACTATCATAATAAAATGTATGCTCATTCATTTAACCCTTAGAAAAATTGTGATCTTCCCCTAGTCAGACACTAGGCCATAGTCTCTGGAGGTTCCTACTACTCAAGCGACTTAAATACCCCAAATAGTTCAGCTCAAAGCTCATTTTATATTAAAGGCTCAATAATTATTTATAATATATATAAAAATTATATATATAATTTTATATGTGAGGGTTTTTTTCATGTATTATGCTGTCTTGGTCTAATTTTGAGTCCTTGATTAGAGGCTTGCCTAGTCGCTTTCTTGAGTAGCTGATTAAGTCCACACCCCAACGACTTCTTTTATCAAATTCTCACACTTTGGGTTCGCAGTGTACCTGAACTAATAACTTTGGGACCGGGCAATAGAAAACTAGCCCCTTCCCCCTGGAGCCTGCCAAAATTAGTCAAATCAGCCAATTCATCGGACACGTGGGAACTTGTGTAACCCCACCCTGCTTGCTGTATATAAGCTATTTCCCATAGCTGCATCCAGTTTATGGTACCCTGTCCTCAGGTGTAGCCCCACCACACAACACTGGCCTACAGATTGGAACTGTAAGTAACAGAGTTCTGCTGTCAGCTAGTCAAGGGCTTTATGTATTGTTCCTAGACACCAAGAGAATCTTTAATTCTTATAAAATTAGTTCTTGTTAGTGTCTCAGTGTTGCAAAGCATAAGAACTAGTTTTTCTAAAGCTTTTATTTTTAACAAATCTTTGTAAGTTTTGAAATTCTGGTGGGAAAGTATGAATTATTATTTATATCTAGTCTTTGATTAATGTTCAAGTCAATGTTAATTCCTCCAAACAATGTAATTGATAGACTTACATTCCTGTAAATATAAAACAGTGTCAGTTACAAATTTAGCCTATCTGAATCTCTCAAACGTTTCAAATGCTTGACATGTTAGTCTTTTAAGTACTTAATAAAATTTTTAAAAGGGTGGAAACTTTTGGTAAAAGGATGAGTATATACAAAAAGATGAGTATATACAATAGTAAGTTACATTCTCAAAAACATTCTAATGCATTAATAGAGAATTTAACAGGGATGCTTGTGCCTGTAGTCCTAGCTGCTCAGTACACTAAGCTGGGAGAATCACTTTAATTCTGCAGTTCGAGACCAGCCAGATCAACATAGTAAGACCCTGCATCAAAACAAAACACACAACATTGTGTAGAGATTTAAGAAAATTCTTTCATGCATACACTTAAAATCATTTGGTTCATATACTTAATGTCAAAATAGAGTTCCTATTACTTGTTTTAAGTACCTTAAAACAATCATAGATTATTTCAGGTTATAAGAAAAATGGAGATTCCTCAAAAAACTAAGATTGGAAGTTCCATTCAACCCAGCTATTCCCCTCCTGGGTATTTTACCAGAAAAATTGAAAAGGTCATGTCACAGTGATATATGTGCACCCATTTTCATAGCAGCACAATTTGTGATAGCTAAATCTTGGAAACAACCAAAATGCCCATCAACTGCAGAGTGGATGAAAAAATGTGATGTTTTTATACAATGGAATACTATTCAGCTATAAAAAAGAATGATCTTGAGGCCTTTATTGGTAAATGGAGGCAACTTGAGACTATCCTCATAAGTGAAATAAACAAGACTCACATTAGTAAATATCACATTGTCTCTCTACTGTAAAAAATAATAAGAATGGATGGAATAATGGTGACAAAAAAGTACAATAGATATAAAAGTATAATAGATATTGTAAAAGTGAAAGGGAAGGAAAGTTCTCTAACGGATGTAATGGTATGCATAGTGTGTAAAATAGATGACCATATTACTGAGTTTTGGGTAGATCATTGAACAGAAGAGTTTGTACTGTCAATGTCTGAGTGTCTAGCCACTTTTTATAGTTTGACTCTATAACTTTAGCAACTATTGTTAACAATATGTGATATATCAACTAGCGATTTTATGATGTTATTTTTTTAACTCTGTACTCTACTTTCTTCTTGTTTTTTCTATTTTGTCTTTTTAAATTTTTTTCTTTGTCGCTTAATATAAAATAAAAAACTTTTAAAAAGATAAATTTCTAAACTTTAAATGTGTTACAATTGTGTGTTTGATTAAAGTTTAATAGTTTTATAGTTATTTATCTCTTCTCATAGATTTGCAAAGTAACTTACACAAATGAAGGGAAAGATGTATGACCTCATTGGGCTGAGATTGCTGTGTCAAGAATTAGGGGCCAGGCAGAAGTGTCAACTTAAAAATTGGAGGAATGGGCAGGTAACTACTGAAGTACTACATAGGCCTAGGTGATCTGTCAGAGCCAAAAGCCACCATGCTGGGCACTTCCTCCAGGAAACAGAGCTTTGCAAGTTCACACCATTCTGGGCAGCCTGAAACATCATGTGGACTTTTATCTAATTTTAAAAATTGTCTCTTACTTTAAATTGTCTGGTTTGGCAATATTCTTTGCCAATTCTTTATCACTTCACTAATGTTAATCTTTTTATTATTGGAAATTGGAATCTTTTTATACATTTCACATTGTTTAATATCAATAATCTTATGGTCATCTTACTTACTATTCCCCAAATGATTAACACTAGCTCCTGGATATTTTTTAAAAGACATTATCTACACCAGCGCCAAGTCATGATCATTGATATCATCAATCTATTTTTGAGATTTGGCTAGCATGTGCCAAAACACAGAGGTTTTGCTTGCATCTCTGTTCCATCTCAGAGCTACTGCCTTTGGCTCATGTAGCTTACATGAATATTGTCCCAGTACTCAGGATTTTATCCCTGTCAACGATATATAAGCTTATTTAGAGCATACAGGTCCTCCTTTGGGATGCTTTTGCCTATTTTATTCTTCTTGTCTACCACGCTAACATTTACGTGCTTGTGCACAATGTGTGTGCATATGTATGTAATACCACCCATTGAACCCAGGGTTTTTGCACTGAATACATCCCCAGACTTTTTAAAAAATTGTATTTATTTTGAGACAGGATCTCACTAAGTTAGTAAATTGCCAAGGTGCTGCTCAAACTTGCAGTCTTCCTATTTCACCTTTTCACAGTCATGCAACACTTGTTCTAACTTTCCACTTGTTCAAATCATTATTTTTTTAAAAAATAATGGCAAGCATGAGGTCCTGAGTTTGATTCCTGATACCCCACAAAAAATAAATAAAAAGAAATTCTCTCTTCTCAATATTTTTGATAATGTCAGATTAACAATTAAAATCACATCATGTCCTAATTTTTTTCAGGGGAAATAGTACAAAAATAAAGAATCTCACATTTTAATGTATAAATTCTTAGCAGTGGTTTATATGTGTGAGGTGTTTTGCATCCAACATCAATAACAAAGAAAAAATAATTTTTAACCTTGCTAGAGGACTGAAGTATCTTTTTATTCTCTGCATGATAAACAATGTAAATCTTTGACTATAAAGAAAAAAGGATTATGAAACAATTATAGATAAAATTTACTATAGAATTGTGTGTGACATTTAGTTTTCTGTTTTTCATGTTTGTTTGGTTTTTTTTGCAGTTTAACTTTTTGAAAGTTTTGCTTATAGTTATTTCTTTTCTTATCCTAAATAGTCTCTTTGATCACTAATTTTTATTATTAGTCATGTATCTTTATGGTAAAATCAAATTAAGTGCTGTGAAGACATATAGTTCTATAGCATTGAACACTTATACATTATAGCACAACAATCACCATTATTCATCTTGATTTCTTTTTTCTCTCCTAGAATTAAAACTCTGAACCCATTAGACAATAACTGCCAATTCTTTCATCCTTCTGTTCAGCAAATGTCACTCAGTTTTCTCTATGGACTTAATTTTTCTAGATAGAATACCTCATACAGTTGACTGAGTAATAAACTTGTCTTTAAAACATGCCACGTCATGGGAAAGCACTTGTCCAAAAAGATGTGAACTATCTCTGAACCCTTGGGGAGCACAGTCCATGTTAACTGAGGTGCTTGGTCCTATGGCTTTATTGACCTATCTATTTTACCTTTAGTTGCCCATAATCCAGGATTTCTGTCTCCATGAGGGCATGGCAGCATGCCTGACCTGTGTGCATATATATCACAGTATTTAAACATGATACAATATACCTTCCTAAGAGAGGAACTGGACTTTCAGGTATAATCAAAAATGAATGTGTAAAAAGAAAACCATCCCAGTTACAGCGTACGGGTTGTGAAAAATAACAAATTACTTCCTCACCAGTGACTCCTTTCACTGAGGTGTGGTGACTAGAAGGAAGACCAGGATTGAAAAGAAGGACCGAGAGGCTTGTGCCAGTATCCAGTAATAGGCTGGTTTCTTTTCCCTCTATAGTCATGATTACCTGGGGCTCCTCTGTGGAGATGACAGTCCAGCCAGAGGGAGAGGGCAGTGAGTGCCCCAGGGCCCTTCAGTCCTGCTGGACCAACTGATAGGAGGGTCTGAACCCTGGGGCCTTGGCCTCAGAGGGCAGTCTGACCTCTAGTGGTCACCTTTGCAGTGAGGGCATGGCCCAGGGGGCTTCTGAGTGCAGTTCTTCTTAAGGTGGCCTGGCTTGTGACAGTGATAGCAGGTATACATTGTCTTTGAATTCTTCTTGGAGCCCTGAGGGTCAGATCTATGGTCTGTTTCTCTTAATGCTGCAACTAAGGCAGCTGCTTGTTCTTGGTCTCTTTGTTTTTTCTCCTTGGCTTTCTCCTCATTATGGTTATAAAATACTGAGGAGGCAACTTTTACTAAAGTATTAAGTGAACTATCTGGACCAAAGGCTATCTTTTGTAGCTTTTTTCTAATGTCTGGAGTTGACTGAGTAATAAACTTGTCTTTAAGCAAAATCTGTCCCTCTATTGAATCAGGAGTTATAGACATACATTTTATTATTGCCTCTGATAAATGATCTAAGAAGTCAGAGGGGTTTTCACCCCTTTCCTGAAAAATAGCTGGCAATTTAAAATAACTAGACAGCTTGGTTTTTGTCCTTCTTGGACCTTCAAGAATACACACTTGAAAATGTCTCCTGTTCTAATCTCTTGCCTGTATTGTTGGCAGGCCACTTGGGGTCTTGGGTAGGAACTGCTTGTGCTCCAATGGGAACTGGTGGTTCCCCTGGCTGTCTATCTTCTGGCCTTCTAAAAGTAACAATATGATATTCATCTCCAAAGGCAATAACAGCCTGTAATGCTGTCTCTCTTTCACTAGAAGTCAATGTTTGATTTAAGAGTAACATTATATCTATTAAGCCTAGCTCATGGGTCTGAGTAAATCCTCTAAAGACCTCAATGTACTTATCTGGGTCACCTGAAAATTTTCCTAGTTTTAGCTTAATTTGCTTTAAGTCACTGAGAGAAAAAGACCTATGAATGGGAGTGGTCTCATAAGGATTGTAATTATACCTGGAGCATAGATAAGAATTATCTTTTAATGCAAAGAAAATTTTAACATACTGAAGGTCTAACCATTTTTCCTCTTTCTTACAATATAATTTTAGTTGTAAAAGAACATCATAATTAATACTTCCCTCTGTATTCCACTGTGGCTCTAGGGGGTAGGCAGGCCATGCATTCTTGCAGAGAAATACTAATTGTCTCTTTTTTAATGTGGAAGGGTTGAACATCTTCCAGCGCTTAAGAACTCATTCCAAAGGAGTAAGGGGCTTTGACATTGTGTTGTCCATGTCTCTGTCCAGTGATCTCAGTGGGAGACCTCCAAATGATATAGGGGAAGGAAACTCCTGACCTCCTATGTCCGCGAGTTCATGTTCTCTTAAATCAAAGAATGAATTTTAGGAACAATGGTTAAGAGTAGAATATATTTATTGAGAGAAAGAAAGCTTTTGTCTGAAAGAGACAGAAGGGGTTCCAAGTGGGTTGCCCCTATCTTTTTTTGAAAGTAGTTATCTAGGGCCAGGGGTTTAGCTCAGCAGCGCAAGTGCCTACTTGGCAAATGTGAGGTCATGAATTTGAACCCTGGTACCAAAAAAAAAAAAAAAAAGAAAGAAAGAAAAAAAAATAGCTATCTAATTGTTATGAAATTTATTTTTTACTTATTTAAGGAAAAAAAAGACAGAAAGAAACAAAAAACAAAAGAGACAAACAAACAACAACAAACCCAAAACAATAACAGCATAGGTTTTCAAAACAAGATGGTAGAAATTTAACAGTGGTTGTGATATTGCATATTGTTACCTTCAAAACAGATATAGACATGCAAAACTGATCTAATCATGAGTATTAACTGTTCTTTTCCAGGAGCTAATAGAAATAGTAGTATAGTCATCTTAGCTATTTTATTGAAAAGTATTTTTTTAAAGATGACATCCTCCAAAAAAATCTGTGTATCCCCTAGACTCAGATCTAAAATTCAGTTCCCCTATGATAAATGGTCAATTTATTCAGCTGGCTTTAATTTTGTTTCCTCGCTTGCAAAATGAGCATGATTGTAAACATGTCTCTAAGGCTACTTTACAGACTTTGTGAGATAATGTACGGGAACTATTAGTGGAGTGCCTACTTAGAAAACAGCGATACCTTTCCTTATTGAGCTCACATCTTTCTCTTGTGCTACACTGTAAGCACCTCGCGGATATTTTTATTCACATTACCCAGCTTGACTTAGGACCTGACCCTAAGACAGAGGTTTGTGACTGATGGTGAAGCTGGAAATAATCTATAGAACACAGGATTTACTATTTTATCCAAATGAATATAGGAATTCAGACATTCCCCACTTAAGAGGAAATGAGAGGAAATGTCAGAATCTTTTTGCTCTGTGATTCACTGAATGCAATTAAGTCCTTATCAACATAGTAAAGTGTTTATTGTTCTCATTTCCTAAAGTAGCTTCCTTTATGCTTAGCAAATGATTTCATTTTTCTTCTAAAGTTGTAAATCATACCTCTCTGGATATTGCTTCAATGTTTGTATTGGGCGGACTTTATCTAGTGACTGCTGGAAAATCATGGTCTGCAAAGAGCCAGGCAAAATTCACAACCTGTGATTTAGCTGTGCGTTGGCATAGCTGATTTTTACTAGGAACTACATCTGACAATATAGCCTGCGATATTCAGGGATTCCTGTTCCTAAATGGGCTCGATTCAGGCTCTCAAGTATGATAGAAGCACTGTGATGTCAAGTTAAAGTTCCTGGAAGTACCTAGAATAGTATAAAAACACAATTTAACATTTATAAGGCCCATTTTAAAAATAAAGACTTTTATTTATGTCAATTACCCTTTCATCTATTTTCATGATCTGATAAAACAAAATTTGAAATCATGTATCTTGAGCACTGATTAAAATCATTTCTGAGGAAAGTTAATAAAAATAAATAATAGTGGCAAAAGGAAGAAATCTCAAAACATAAATGAAAAGTAGTATATCTGTATACATACACATTGTGAATTTTCATAAATTTTAGCCATATTTGTCATATTTGGAATGTTAGAGTTGTTTTGCAATTACTTCATAAAAATAAAAAGCTCCTTTAGTTTTATAAGCAAGTCAAGCCAGATACACATTGTTATTGGGTTCCATTTTTATGGAAATGAGGTAGGATATCTTTCTCCCTAACCACAGTTAAATCATCTAAGGTGACCACAAGGATTCCATATGCCTTTTTTTAAACAATAAAAATGAACTTAGCCAAAACACTACCGCTATTTTTGAAAGAACTTCCAAGTTATAGTCCTGTCAAACAAATTTCTAAGTCTGAAGAGCTTTGATTTGGTTTCCTTGATTTTACTTTCCAGTAATAACACCCATCACCATGATTCCTATACCCAGAAGGCTACTGACGTCTGAATAAAGCTGCCTCCACTGCTTCCTTTTACTGAGATAAAACAGGCTTAGATTTTTAAAGAGAAAGAAACCCCATACAAATAAAACATATAGAGCACAAGAAGCACAAATCCTAAAGGGCTTATAAATTACAGATGTTATATACACTGTCACTAGTTCTCTAGAAGAGCTCTGTCAATTCTATACTGTTACCTAGTCTGTCATGAAATGGTCCGGCTTCACAGACAGCTGACCCAATTCCTCTCCCTTGTAATGCTAGCTTGAGTTCAAAGGGTTGGTTTTGTTGTTGTTGTTGTAGTTGAATTATTATTTTTTATTACTGTGTGAGTTGTTGCCATGTATATGAATTATTTCTATCTATAAAGCCAGTATTTGCTAGACACCTTAACCCCAGCACAACCAAAATCTATGGATCCCAACTTATCCATATAATATTATTTGTTGAACTTCAATCCTGCTTTTTGCATACAGGTCTCAAAATGTAACTGGGTTTTGTTTTGTTTTGTTTTGCTTTTTTGTACTGGGGATTGAACTCACAATCTTTCACTTGCCAGGCAGGCACTTATGCCACTGAGCTACATCCCCAGCTAAAAATGTAACTGTTTTTAAACCACAAATGAATGCAACTTCCAATCAATAAGAAGTAGACTAGTATATATAACAGAGGCAGGCAATGAATGGAGATCATCAAGATAAATCAGTCACAGTGCCGTGGTTCCAATTCATATCCCCTTCAGGTAAAGATTTATATTATACTTTTAAAAGAAAACATTTCTTCTTTCCCTAATAAAAAGCAATAGGGCCAACCAAACACAGACCTGTCTCTAGCCAGTTCAATTCTCTCAGCATCTCAAACTTGAATACCTATTTTGGTGTAAGGGACCCTGGGAAACTGTTCTAGCCAAAAATGTCTATCTCAGTGTCAAGTAAGTACCAGTTCATGATATTCCATTGCTGGAAACATATTCGCTTACTAAAGTCTTCTGTGTTTTAAATCACCATAAAAAATATAGCAAGATTGCAAAAAGTTGACATATCAAGGCCTATTCTGCCATTAATGTTCTGGTGTAAATTTCTTTTAAGATGTGAGGCAGGTTTGGCTATGAGACTGCATGAAGGTGTCCTAGAGAATTCAAGATAGCCTCCAAAGTAGGGTGGCCCAGAGACCGCATTAGGAAACACTGAACTTGAAAAACAGAAGACAGCAAGCAAGATGAAATTTGATATAAAATATGAGGTAGTAGGGCAGATCTGTTTCATAGATCTGTCAACCAACTGCAATCTTGATCTCTAGTTTCCCTAAGTAAGAGCTTTCACAAAGTAAACACATTATTTAAAAGTAATGCCTAGGATGGCCATGTAATTGTGATGTACAATTTAACTAGAATGAGGGAGAGCTTTCGAGGTAAGAGCCCAGAGATCAAGATTCAAGGCTGTGAGAGGAGGAGAGAAAGGGCTACTTGCTTGGAAATCTTAGGTGTCTTGGTTTGCCACCAAGTACAACCATCAAACCCAAACTGCAAGAAGTTTTTTCTGATCCTCCCTGGAGAAAACACATAACCCAAAGATCCTTCTTCTGAAACTCTGTGCAGAAGTGTGGAACTGGTCCAGCTGGAAAGGCTGGTCTAGTCCTGAGGGGGAAGATCTCTGGGGACTTGATGGCGGCAAACCTGGGGCCTCTTGCATTCAATGCACAGCTCTTGGATCACCTTGGGAAGAGGGCGTTGCACCCCAAAGATAGTACAAAATTACAATTTCCTGGAGTTTTCTTTCATTTTTAAAATAATTTTCTTTTCTCTCAAAAAGTTTAATTTTAAGAAAGATGAAGGGTCAATCTTGAAAAAATAAAGAGAAATTCGAAAGCATATACTGTGCAAGCCAGCTGCCTCAATCACAATGAAATGTAATCATCACAAGGGTATTATTTTATTTTATTAAAAAATAAAATTTCCACATGCTTGAAGAAAGTCAGTGTCACAACTAAAGACAGGTAGGAATCTTTTTATTCAAATGTAATTCATAAGTATTCTGTCTTTGCTTTCAATGTTTTCTGGTCTTACTTATTTTTTATTATGTGTAACTAGCCAGAAAGTTGTATAATTCATTTGAAAATCTCAGTCATTTCTGACAAAGGATAAAAATCTAAAACAGTGATTCTCTAGATGTGGTCTCAGGCCAGCAGCATCAAGATCACTGAAAATATGTGCTAAAAATGCAAAATATCAAGTTTCTTCCTAGACCTCCTGAACTAGGTAAAGCTGGGCAATTTGTATTTCCAAGAGCCTTCAGGTGATTCTGATGCATGCTAATACTTGACAGCTATTGATTTAAAAGCACAATGCAAAGATTTTCATGTGCATCTGAGTTTATCCCTAGATTTTTTTTTCCAATCATTTAATGTGAATATTTTCTCCCCTTATGTCACAGAATTAAAACAAGATTTTTCCTCCCTTGATTTTCCCAAAGAAGTACATTTTTCTTCCCTCATAAGACTGTAATTGTCATGTAGATAGCCTAACAAAATAAATGCCCATGTGCTCATTTGGTTAGGAGATTTCCAACTTTGCAAGGCAATAAAACCGTATTCAGAAAAATTCATAGCCGCTCTATTGACATAATGTGCCAAAGACTCAGAAACTGCAGAAATGCATTTTTCCTCTTACAAGATCTAAATACAAGGTTTTAAGAAAAATTTTATTTCATATCATAGTGATATATGTGCACCTATGTTCATAGAAGCCCAGTTTGTGATAGCTAAATCTTGGAAACAACCAAGATGCCCATCAGCTGCAGAGTGGATGAAAAAGATGTTGTATTTTTATATAATGGAATACTACCCAGCTATAAAAAGGATGACCTTGAGGCCTTCATAGGGAAATGGAGTAAACTTGAGACCATCCTCATTAGTGAAATAAATAAGAATCATATTTATAAATATCACATTGTTTGTCTAGTGTAAAAAGTAATAAGAAATGTAAGAGTAATAAACCCAAAATGTGTAATTGATACTGTAAAAAAGAGAGGAAAAGAAAGTGCTATGAAGGATATAATTGCCCGTAAGTTTAAGTGTGTAAGATAGATGACCATACTACTGTTTTTGTTAGATGGTTGAGCAGAACTGTTAACAGTCTCACTGTTTGAATGTCTGCTTTGTATGCTCTAATTTTGTAACCTGAACAACTATTTCCAATGATGAGAGTATGTAACATATCAAGTGGGGATTTCTCAGGGTTTTTGCTTTGTTGTTGTTGTTGTTGTTGTTGTTTTGGGGTTTTTTTGGTCTGTTTGTCTGTTTTTTTTTTGTTTTTGGTTCTTTTATTTTTTTCCCTTTGGAATTCTGTATTGTTGCTACCATTTTTCTGTTTTGTCTGGTTGGGTTTTTTTTCTCTTTAAATAAATTTTTTTTTAAAAATTAAAAAAAATTAATTTTTAAAAAAGAAAAATGTTATACAACTATTTAAAAGTAATATATGCTCATTGTAATATGTTCAAACAATACAGATTAAATCAAGTAAAAATCAGTAGTCTCTCCATTCCAATTACATCCCTTTCAAGGCAAGAACTGTCACCAAATTATGTTTATCTTGTTTATCTTTCTACTCTTATTTCACTGAATGCATAAGCCTGTAAGGGCAAAAAAATTTTACTTACAAAATTAGGATCCTATTACGCTATTTCTCTGAAATTTGCTTTCTCTGCTTAAAATATCACAAACACAGTTGCTTAGTATTATTATTTCATCCACTTCCCCCCTTTAGATTATTTTTAAATGCCTGCTCTTACAAACACTAGTTTAGTTGGCAACTTGTGTATATATTTCCAGTTATTCTTTTTAAAATTTCAGTATTATGGCATACTAAAAATGAGATTTTGGGGAGGCCAAATCTATGTCCATTTAAATTTAAATAAGTACTGTAAAACTAGTGAGTGTAATGTTTTCTGTTTTCATAAGTTGCATAATGTTTTGAGTTTTGTTCTCTATTCCCTGTTCTCCCCTTGTTTTGGTCTGCATTTCCCAACACAGGGGTCATCTCAGGTACCCTTTTTTGTGTGTGAGTAAAGCATCAAAAGACTTTCTTGGAAGCAAAAGGGGAGAGATGACCTCTTGGTGCTCTGAGTGAGAAATTAGGGGTGCTTCTTTCTTTCTCAACTGTACAGACTAACAATAGTTCTGCTCAGATTACAGTTCTACTCCAGGGCTACAAAGCGGACCTGCAAGAAACAGGGCATCAAAAGGCAAACAGAAGCAAATTTTTTTCCAAAGATTAAGAAGGATCTACCAGGTTCTGAGGCTAAAATATCAACCCTCCATCCACCTGGGATTCCCTGACTTCCATCTGAGTCTGTAAACAATGAAGCCTACAACTGTCTCCTCTTCTGCCTAGTTCAAAGGCCCATAGGGCTTACTTATTTTACCAGCTGAATCTTGTCAGCAGGGCACTGGCAGGGAAAGGAAGTCAGGGATGTATAATTAGATTGGTATCTTTCCCAATATCTTGGGGTTTTGTGTTCTAAATGGCCACAGTTATTTTCCTTGTGTTTAAAAACTAACATGGTACTGTCTCACTAGTATAAGAAACTGAAAAAGTAAGATCCAAAAGTTACAATAGATATAGTAAAAGGGAAAGCAGCTACTCAACAGGAAATTATATTGCCTAATCAATTTTGCATGCCTGTATCTGATAACCTGGACAAGTGTTTTGAAGAAACAATATGCAATATAACAACCATTGTTAAATTCCTATCATCATGTTTAAAATCCTGTATCATTATTGTTTTTGTTGTTGTTGTTTTGCTTTTGTTGTTGTTTTAATTTGTTTGCATCTTAGTTTTTCTGTTTTTTTCTCTTTAAAACTAAAAAAAATTAAGAAAAAGCTATAGTGAAGGTGAAGAGAAGATTTTAAAATATAAAAACAGGTCAAGTGTATAAATTTCTCTGAAATAAAACATAAGCTAAAAGGATAAAGTGATTTACCAATTCTTCCAAATACTAATTTTAAAGCAAAAAACCCTATGTACAAATGAGTAAAGAAAACAATGGCATAGAGACCATATTTTGCTTCCTGGACTGGGATGTGAGAAATTCTCTTCACCATAATAATATTAATGAGACTGTGTCCAGCCAAGCCACGTTCACTTTCTTAAGTCATGGAAGTTTATCAGGTCAGGCAAAGCTTCGGAATCATTTAATCTCACCTTTCATCATCCATTATGGTGGAGATGAAACTATTCACTTCTAGATTTGTGTGTCTATACTTTTTTCATGATGCTCTGAAATGTGACACCCCTAAGCTTTATCCCCAGGAAATCACTTATTTCAGGAACATAGAAGTGATCTTTGTTCATAAATGATAGCATATAGGCTTTCGAGCAGATGTTATAACTTAACTCGAAGAGTCCTTGCCCTGTCATAGATTGGTGATGACCTAGGGAACCGCTCTGCTTCAGATGCCTCAGCCCTGTCTCCCACCAAAGCTGAGTTCCTTGAAGCCCCCGCTCCACCCAGCCCTCACCTCCCTGTCTCTTCGTGGCTTTCTCAGTTGGAGCTTTTCTCATCTTTCTCTTGACCACCTAGGGAGAGCAGAGGGCTGCCTTCGGAGCCCTGCAGCAGCTGTCCTTGTCAGTACCATGACTGCAAGTCAGCCCCCACCCCCACCCAAGCACCTCCCGCTCCACATGCCCCTCAGCTGGCACCAGAAGGTGGCTAATGCTTGGGTTAATTTGATACTCTTGGCTCAATTACAAATTATCATCTATTAAAAATTGAAACTTATCTTTTTCTCCAGTTAGGAGGTTTCAGTTTTCTAGTACTAAGATTAGACCAAGTTTTAGGTAGAGAGATGGTATCACTCTCCTAAGATTCTGGCATGTTTTCCAGAGATGAGATTTTTCATAGTCTAGAGAATAATATAGCAGCCTTGTTTGACCAAAAATTCTATTATTGTAACTCCAGATGGAGATTATTCTTGAGTGAGCTCAAATGGTTTGTTCATATTATCATTTATTTCTACTAAAGTAAATGAAAAAAAATCAATTAACTTGTTTATTCATCTAATATTTAACAAATATTTATCAAGTACCTATGGGGAATAATGAAGGATTGATATGATTCTGTCTGTGATACTCAGAATCTTACATCTGATGCGGAGACAGGAATATGCATAATTGTAATTATAGTTTGAATGTGAAAAGTGCCACAAGAAAGATAAAATAAATGCTATGGTAATGTAGAGATTTCTTCCAACTTGGGAAATTATGAATTTCATGAAAGACTTCATTAAGAAATCCTCCTACTCCCCCTTTGTCAGTGGTCTCTTCTCAGTTTCAGCTACCTGCAGTCAACTGAAGTTTAAAAATATTAAATGGAAATTTTCAGAAGTAAATAATTCATAAATTATAAATTGTGCATTGTTCCCAGTAGTGTGATGAGTCTCATGCCATTTCATTCCTGAACATTCACAGAACATTCTGTTCTGTGTGGATCATCCTTTTGTCCAGTGTATCCACTCTGTATTTACTACCCTTAATTAGTCTCTCAGTAGCCCTCTGTTGTTAGATTACCTGTCCTGGTATTTCAGTGCTTGTGCTCAAGTAATCCCTACTAACCTAAGGCTGTGTCTCAAAGTCTACATCATTCATCTCGTTTCACCTTAACCTGTAGGTATTGTATCATGTCTTTGTCATTGTCACGTATGAATAGAGTATGGTAAAATATTTTGAGAGAGAAAAACTATATTCATATAACTTATTACAGCATACTGTTGATCTTATTATTAGGTAATGTTAATCTCCTAGTGTGCCTAAGAATAAACGTTATCAACTTTATAATAAGAATGTACGTATAGAAGTCTATGGTTTCGTGCATCTCCTGAGAGTCTTGGAACTTATCCCCATGAACAGGGGTGGGTAGAGTTACTGTACCTATCATCTGAGATGTACTTGGAATAATAGGTTAGATTTTTACAAGTGGTTGATTGTGCTTGGTATGAAAACCTGACCATTTCACATAAGACCAGCAAACAATGAAGCCTAAAGATGGGGAAAGAGTATAAATTTGGAAAATGACATGTAGTCTTGTTTTACGGAAAAATCAACAGCATAAAGGAAACTCCCAATATATGTCTAGAAAAGGGATTTGAGGCCACTACATGGGGCTCTACCTTCACCTTTCGTGCAAGGGAGTGGGGAGCTAGCTGCTCCACACTGCAGAACCACAGGAGTGACCTGACTGGAACTGGGCTTTGGGAGTATCGTTTTCACTGTAGGATTCAAACTGGATCTGAAAAAACAAAGGTTCAGGCAGTGCTGCCAGCTAGGATATTATTTCATGTCAGCAGGTGAGAGGTAATGAGAAGTAAGGAAAGAAGGAAGGGGTGGAGGGAGGAAAGTGGAGATAAAATTAATAGCATTTGTGTGTGAGAACCCAAGAAAGTGAAGGGAGACAGCGGTATCTCCAAGACTGTAGGCCTAGATCCTGACTCTTCATAATGGTGGTACCATTTTTCAACCATAATGGAAGCAAAAGGAAAACAATCTTAAGTTCATTTAGAGGCAGGAAGAGCCTGAATATGGGGAAGCCACTCTAAATGTGGAGTCTTAAGCAGAAGGACTGAGTAGATGGATTGTAGTTAAAGAAATAACATTTTCACAATACACTTTGAAAGTAAACCTGCATTTTTAAAATAATCAGCAAGAGGAGCTCTTGATAGCATTCAATATTTACCTGAATAGAAATACTGTGTTATGTTCCTGTGCACGGATTCTATAGGTAGGAAGGATATGAGCAAAGGTTTGTTTTAAAATTAACTTAGAAAGTTGGAGTTTCTTTCACTAGTAGTACTAAGGAGCACCTAAAACAAGTCACCTTGAAACTAAAAAACTGATTACTATAAATTAGAAAGGGTTGAGAGAAAGGTTGGAAAAGCAGAGGTAAGATTTCATTTTCATTAATGCATGCTTTGTGCATATATAGAAATATCACACTGAACCTCATGAAAATGTACAATGACTGTGTCTTCATTAAAAAGAAAGGAAAGATTTCTATAAGCAGAAATAAAAGAGAAAAGAAAGAAAAAAAGAAAGACAGAAAGAGAAAAAAAGGACAGAAAGAAAAGAAGGAAGGAAGGAAAGCCTCCCTCTTTCCTTAAATTGTAAGAGGATGGATTACTACCAAATAGCAACCTTGGTGACTAAGCAAATCTGTGCAGACTTAACAGCCCTCATAAAATAAATTTACTTTAAAAGCAATCTGAATCACCTTTATGTTATTGTGCCACAGGTGAATTAAAGGTGAATAGTTTATATAAATGACTTCATTAGTAATCATTTTTCCAAGGCAAAAATTTTCAATTCTTCTTAATCACTTCTCAGTTATGTATTTTGACACTAACACTGATATTTTCCAGAACATAATATATTACCTGTCTAGAAAATTCAATAAAATAACAGATGACCAATTTTTCCTGTTGTGTTGATTACAGTCAGTTGAATTGAAGAATGACACTTTTCAAAGCAGTAATAAAATGTATTAATTCAAATTATTTCAACTACCACTAACTTCCTCAGCTACCATAAGAAAATATCTATCTATCTATCTATCTATCTACCTACCTACCTACCTACCTATCTCTAGGGAGTAAGCCTAGGGACTCACGTGTGCTAAACACACATTCTACCACAGAGCTATACTCAAGCCCTATATCCACATTTTAGAAATTAAAACCACTCATTCATTTTCAGCTCAAGATGTAGCTAATTTCTTTCAGTTTCCCATCCTAACTATCTAACCTAGGTTAACTAGGTTTGACTGCTGATCCAACCAAACCTAGTGCTGAAATTAATCTCTTGTCCCTCATTTGTCCTATTTTCTCCCTGGATACCTCATTAATCAGCATCTCCAATCTCTAGCATTACTGAGTCTTTCAGAAGTTGCCTTCTTCTCCCTGGCTGTGTTTGGCTAAATAATGGCCCACAAAGATTTCCAAATTGTAATACCCAGAGCATATGAATACATTACCTCACACAGCAAAAGGGACTTTGCAGATATGGTTGAATCAAGGATCTTGAGACTCAGGCATTTTAAGTCACTCAGTTGGGCCTCATATAAGCACAGGGTCCTTAGAGGAGAGAAGCAGAAAAGAGGTAGAGAAGATTAGGTGCTGCTGACTTTGAAGATGGAGGAAGAACCATGAGCCAAGAAATGCAGGCAGCTTCTAGAAGATGAAAAAGGCAAGGAAAGAGACTCCCCCAGAGCCTTTTGCAGGGATACAACCATACTGTGCCAGTCACTTTCCCATTACTGAGACAAAAGCCTGGATACCCACAATTTAAGTAAGACATTTATTTTGGCTTATGGTTTCCACAGAATTCAGTCCATGGTTAGCTGGTTTCAAGGCAGAAATGGCATAGTAGAAGGGCATGGAGGAGGAAAGCTGTTCAACCCATGGTGTCCACAAAACAGAGAGAGAATGGAGGAGCCCAGGAGAAGGATACACCCTTCCAGTGACCCACCTTTTCTGATCAAGGCACACTTCTCACAGCACATTCAGCTATGAACTCAGCAATGGATGAATCCACTGATGAGTATAGTGCACACTTGATCTTACCACCTTTCAAAAGCCCCATTTCTAAACACATGAGACATTTCAGGGATATTTTCGATCTAAATATGACACCTGAAAACACCTTGAATTTATCTGCTACAATGGATTTCAGACTTGTGACCGCCAACAATTTCAAGAGAACACATTTAATTGTTTTAAACCACTGAATTTTCAGTAATTTTTTTGCAGAAGCAATGGAAAGCTACTGTAGTATGTCTGCCATACTCTGTAGACTGAAAGGCTATTGACTGCTCAGAAACAGGAGACTGCAGGGTCAGTGGATACCTCTGGATGATGGTAGCTGGAGGGTCGTTGCTAACAGAACTGGTTCAGAGAAGCAGGATGATGTGGGACCCAGATGGAGCTTTCCCACTGCATTTCTGATACTGTGCTAGGTGCTTTACATGTTATCTCTTTGATAACTTTTTCCTTTTTATTATCTTTTAAAGTATCTTTAATAGACACACTGATTACCTTTTCTCATTGGTCTTTCATTGGGACCTCATTATTTGATTTCTGAGAGCTTATTAGTTAATGATTCATAGAAGTCCTAAGCCACCGTCTGGAGCAATCTTTCCTTCAGAGATGTCACTGGCTGGCGCCACCATGAACCAGTTCAGCTCCCTTGAAAATCTTGGCTCAGTAGCCAGAATTCACAGGTTAAGACTCCATCTTGCATTGACGCAAATTTCGGTATTGTTTGCCGTCACTCTCGGGCTGGTATCACACTTGCATCTAAAACCCAGCTGTCAGTTTTGGTGTGCTTTGTTTTGTTTTTGGATGGAAAAGATATATTTTTCTAGAGGAATTGATTACCTCTTGCATGATGCATATTCTCTTCCAAGTGTGACCTCTCCAAGGCCAGGTAGTTTTGCAAAATGGTGGTGGTGGAGGGTGGTGAAAAAAGCAGATGAATTTAAACTGTATTTAGTAGGAAGAAACTATTAAATTTGCCCATTATTTGACATACAGCTTTTGAAATAATCAAAGAGACCTTTCAGATTTCTTCTTCAAGAAAAAAAGGAATGTGTTACTGTCATTTAACAAGGGTGTTAAGAAAGGTAAAGTTGTGAGGGATGAGAGACAAGAGTTACATATAACATTTTAGATGTGCCAACTTTACTAGCTTCTGCTTTTATCCCATGTTTTTTAAGCTTTAATTTTGACTGCAAGGCCAATTGCAATTACCTTGTAGGTTGACAAGAAAAGGTCAGGTAGTGCTTGAAAATAGGCACACATACAAACTTGGCACTACTAAATTAAATGTGATTGGGCTTGATTTTCTATTTAACATATGAAGAGTTAGTGAATACTTTAAACAGGTAGAATTCAGGGTGGTAAGAGATGGCAAAATTCTTTCTGGAAGGATTTAAGGAAGGGCTATACAATATGTCCCCTGAAACAGGCTAACAAGAATTTAATAGGACTTGAATGGTTCCTTTGGTATCTTAACCTCTAGTTTTTTTTTTTAATTTTTTAAATTTTATTTTAAAAGGGAGTAAAATTAAACACAACAAAACAGAACAGAATGGGACATAAGAAAGCATAAATTTCAAAGCTAGACAACCAGAGATCTTCACTATCTGTCATATTGTCCCTTGTTTTCTTCCAAATGGTTATCCTTATCCTTGCATATGGAGAGCTCATACTAAATAACATAGCCAATCTTTTCACAAGATGTGTAGTTCACTGGCTCCCACTTGCTAGGCAGGGGGGAGGGGGAGGCGGGACACAGGATGGGGGATAGAACGACATGCGATGTCTGATTCTCAGCCCACATGCAGGCAGGATCACAGTCGCCCCCCAGAGAGGGGAGGAGCTCCTTGTTCTCCTGGCACCCCGAGTCAACCGCATAGTGCAGGTCCCGATGTGCCAGGGTCTCTCTCCTTTGGGCTACTGAAAGTCTGCCACACTCACAGCTGCCCTCAGAGGGGGGGGAGTTCCTTGTTCTCCCGACACCCCACGTCAACCGCACAGTGCAGGTCCCGATGCACCAGGGTCTCTCTCCTTCGGGCTGCCAAAAGTCTGCCACACTCTCAACTGCCCCCAGAGAGGGGGGGATTTCCTTGTTCTCCTGGCACCCTGAGTCAACCGCATGGTGCAGGTCCTGATGCGCCAGGGTCTCTGTCCTGCAGGCTGCTGAAAGTCTGCCACATTCACCTATTATTTCTTTCTGATGAATTGACCATTCCATTTCCAAAGTTCTGAAATGGCCAACAGACCACAGAAAGAATTCTCTTTAGGCTCCTCTTTGAAACCAGCAGCTACAGTGATCTGCTGGCCTTGCTTCAGGGCCATAGTTTGTTTGTTTGTTTGTTTGTTTGTTTTTTAACTTCTTTTTGATCAAATGCTGCAACTAGAAAAATATTAATTATGTGGAACATCAGAACATGTTCTCTGCATTTCTGTGAGAAATTCATTGATATTCCATATATTGTATCAGTAAATGGATTTTGACCCAGCTGGGTTTACCCTAGGACTTAGTTTTCAGAGAACATGTATGCCTCAGTGTGTCCTAAGGAGGCCAGTGCTCTAAGATGAAATAGATGCACATGTTATCATAGTGCAGTGAGCCTTTCCTATAACTCACCATACTATAAAGATATAACCAATATATGAAGTCCCATTAAAAACAGCTCCTACTGGATTGTTGCACAGATGAAGATGATCACAGAAGAAAGCCCGAAGAAGAAGAAAAGAAAGAATAAGAAGGAGGAGGAGGAGGAGGAGGAGGAGGAGGAGGAGGAGGAGGAGGAAGAAGAAGAAGAAGAAGAAGAAGAAGAAGAAGAAGAAGAAGAAGAAGAAAGAAAGAAAGAAAAAGAAGAAGAAAAGAAGAAGAGAAGAAAAGAAAGGAGAAGGAGAAGGAGGAAGAAGAAGAAGAAGAAGAAGAAGAAGAAGAAGAAGAAGAAGAAGAAGAAGAAGAAGAAAAGAAGAAAAGAAGAAGAAAGAAGGAGAAGAAAACCCTCAACAAAACTGCCCTTCTTTTTCTCCGACTTCCTCTTCTGTCCTCTCTTCTATCTCCATGACTGACTGCAGCTCAGCATTTTCTCCTTTTTTCAAATCTTCTCCACTTGTTAAAACAAGAAAAGTCCTGATACTATAGCTTATATTTTATTGAATCTTATTGCTACTGGTGCATTAGCGAGTGCAGGTATTTCTATTTTTAAGTATAACTTAAATTTCCCTACCCCTCGTTCACCAAATGCAGCCACTGATTCATAGATCTGGCCTGCAGGACGAGGCTGTCCTCACACCTTGTGCCAGCCAAAACTTCACCAGCAAGTCTTTGGAGTCTTTCAGGGTGTTTTACATGTTCAGAAACAAGCCTGGTCATGTCTTTGCAGCTGGCCTTGCTCTTGTGGCCTTTCTTACCTCAAAAGCCATTTTTAAAAGGCACCACATTTTCTATGATTGCTGCTGGCAAGCACAGTGACCATGTGTCTCCTGACCAGGGTATGACCTCTGGGTGCTTTCCCAAGTACACAGCTTCCAGATACCAAGGGACACATCATTTCTTTCTATTCTCACTGAGTTCAAGATTCTATGTTGTGCCAGGTTGTTGCAGTGTCACTTGGGCCCTACAAGCAACATTCCTTTGGTTGCTGATCTCACCAAATCCATCTTGAATTCAACTTCATCGGTTTCTATCATGTTTCCTTCCTTTTTTTAAAAAAAAAAAAGAAAGCAACTTTGATAAGGGTAAAGCCTTTAATATTTACTTCCCAGTTTCCATCCATTTTTGCCTCCCTAGAGTTGATTACCATCCCTGCATTTGGTGGTTACATTTTTGAAGTATATAATTACTACACTGTATGAGTCCACATGTATGTCGATAGGCATACTTTAAATGTTATATAATTGTATTATTCAGTATACATTATTCTCCAATCTAGTTTTTTTTGGCTTAATTATATTTCTGAGATTTATTATATTGTTGCATATCATTCTATTTATATTTCATGATATGACAATGTCATACTATATTTGTCTATCTATTAGTTGACATTTAAATTGTTTCTAGTTTTCATCAATTAACTACAAGAAACAATACTTCAATATCTTTTAGTCCTTTGAAAATAATTTGAAATAATAGTACATGTGTAATACCTAGAACAAGGACCTAGTTAGAATATTCACCACAGTCTGTAGCAATCCATTATTGTTTTCTTGTTTATTGTAAACTTACACCCATGAAAATCAGGCCATATCTGTATATTTACTGAATATTTTTGTAAAACTATGATTAGGCAAAATTTCAAAGGAATTATTAAATGAATAAGTAAATAAATTTCCATAGTTACTCTCAAAAACTAAAAACAGGACCACAGGATGTTCAAGGTGAGACAGTTTCCTTTGTTCATTTCCTCATGACCCCAGACTTCCTTTGTCCTCTGCTCAGGTGGGAGTTGGGACCAAATCACTGTTCAGGTAATTTATAGCCTTCTAGTGGTCTCATTTCAGAGGTTCTTTGAAACTTCCCTGATACTGAGTTTACATCAGGGCTACTCTGTTTAACTCAACAAGTTTTATTAAATTTGAGTGCCAGAGGGAAAGCTTTGGAGTCCTGACCCTTTTCCCTTTAAGAAGTCAGTGGACATTCTTATATGAAACTCCTACTCTTTTGAATTCAAAATACTAGAAAATAAGAGTTTTCTTTTTTATTTTAAAGTGAAAAAACAATAAAAACAATGATACAGAATTTCAGACCAAGATAATAGGAGATTAACAATGATTAATTAATACATTGCTTAGTGCTTGCTCCAATTACAAGATACAGTCATGAAAAACTGATCAAACAATAAAAGCACAAACTGTTCTCACTTCTCATGACCAATGGTAACAGCTAACAGCTATAGTGTGCTTAGCAAGTAGTGGACACTTGGCACATATCATCAACGCATACAACTATCCTCCAGAGGAGGATTCTTTCCCTCCATTTTTAAATGGGGAAACAAGCTTAAAGCGCTAAAGTAACTGTTCACATCTACTTGTGGCCTGGCCTTTTGGTCTCCAGACATCCACAGTACCTTTGCATTGACAGGCTTTACACAAAAAAGTGGAACTGCTGGTTCACAATTTCCTACCTCCAGTCCTGAAATCCAAAAATTTCAGGGGGCGGGGGGAGGACGGGAAGTTTTTCTGCAAAATCCTTAACCAGCTTGACTTGAAATCATCTGTGGATAAATCTGACCCAAGCTGAAAGGAAGCTACTTACAGTCTTTATATTCTACTTAGTATGGAATATCTCACACATTTTATTGGAAAAATAATGTAAAGGGCATGACTTATGTAATTTAGCATTTGTGTTTTATTGCTCTTATAAAATCTGAAAAATTCTGAATTCTGAAACATACGTGGGTCCAGGGGTTTCAGACAAGCAACTAGGAAACTATAATAAGTTATCTTTGTGAGTGGCTTTATAGTTTACAAAGCTTTCAAGAGTTTAAAAAAATTCTATTTGATTTCCCCTAACACATTAAGAGCGATTTAGAAATTTTTCTGTGCCTTTTTTTTTTTCTTTAAGGCAGTTTTATTACCTGACTTCATGTTTTTAACCATCCTTGACTCTGCTGGAATTTGGATTATTTGTTCTTAAAGATACTTAGTTTTAAAACTAAATGCAGTGAAAATGAGAGAAACCATTTTAAGAAACACTAACATTTACTTCAGTTAACTCTAAAAATTGATATTCCTAAAACAATGATTTAGAAAAACCCTAAAGTACATGTATTAAGTATACCCAACTATTAACATATAGTCTTAAAATAGCAAATCAATTCTAAAAACTATAAGAAGTACTTTGCATTTATGTCAGTTCACAACTTAGAAAGCATTTTACCTGTCTGATTTCATATATAATAATAATTATTGTATGAAAGTTGCCCCTAGTTTTTGGACAGACACTTTGCACTCACCATTGCTTATCCTCACAATTCTGTGAGATGGGTATTTTCATATCTGTTCTATAGATGAGGAAATTGAGATTCAGTGAGGCTAAAACATCTGGTTCCAGTTGCACAAACAGAGGACAGGGTGGGGAGCACGGCACGGAGCTGCTCTGGGACACCACGGCTTCTCCAACAACATTCCTCGTGAGTGGTTCTACATAATTCAGCTACGTAACTCAGGCATTTTCTTACTATTATTTTATTTTTAATAGCATTTAATGATAAAATTCAATGTGTTTTTAATCTTAAAGTTCCTGTTTTTGTTAGGAAAAATTCTTGCGCTATAGGCACACCTGGGATGAGATGTAAACACAATCCTCTGAAATATAACTTCAGGCAAATGACACTCAGTCAGTCTCCTCATTAGTAAAGTGGAGGTCACTACATGTGTCCCACGTGTTGTCCTGGGAATCATGTCAAGCATTGGAAGCATTAAATGCTAAGGGAATCTAAGTGGTCTTTGACAGGCAGAAGTCCTCCATCTTTCAATAATAGAAAAGGGAAAAAAAAAGCCTCTTGATCTGAGACAATTTACTGCTAATGAGAATAGCTTGGTTCAGAAAATCCATTTGGTTCTGAGTTACAGTAAAATGAAATATTTTCCTACATTCTGTCATTTAAAATTAATATATATTTTAAGTTAAAAAATGTAAACCCCTATAAAGAATAAGTGCATAGGGTACATTTCTCACTGACCTTCAGGGTTTCTTTGCATATTCCTTCTTGTACATAAGTTAGAGGAGAACTCCTCCGGAGAGATGTTTCTCAGTGTTTCTGTGTATCATTACTTTATTCACAGCTCCAAGTTTCCTCCCTCACAATCAGTGTTAAGCACTTGGATGTGTTGCATTGCTTGCTCTCACTCTCTGCCCAGAGAACACATTTCCTTTGTTTATATGAAACACTAGAGTGTTTTTCATCAGTACTAGTGCTTCTGTCTTCCTACCTCCCACTGCCGCCAAATCAGGAAGACAGGAAAAAAGTCTCCTATTATCTCAATGACTTCTACAGGTGGCACTAGCTTAAGGCTAATCCTAACAGTGTGATAGAATCCCTTATCCGGTAAGCTAACCTCTCTTTTACTCTGTCAGTGAGTTGAGAAGCAAGCTTTTTTAATGAACTATAAAAGCAGGAAATTGTCTTAAGAAGATTTTTGTCTTAGCGCTTTTCCTGAAAGCCAAAATGGACCTCTCTGTTACAAACTGAGGTGGTAGAGATGTTTTTGCTTATCTTTTTCTTCCTGTCAAGATTATTATTAAGGGCCATGTTGGAACTTAGGGCGCTGGGAAAACGAGCATCCAGCCTGCCGCCCTGGTAAGCGCAGGCTGAGAATCAAACATGCCACCCCCCCCTCCGCCCCGTTAGCAACTGGGAGCCAGAGATCTGAACATCTCTTGGGAGGTTGACCATACGTAATATGGCAAATAGGGGGGATTTCCTTCTACTATCTCTTTGAAGGCAAATATTTTTATTGCCATTTTGCTTTTTCCTGATTAATGGTATTGCTCTATTCAATATTCTGTTTTGATAAGTTCTATAATATTCTGTATTTCTTTTGATTTTGCTATACCTGATTGAAAGAACAACTATTGTGAAGATAACGAGATACACAATGGTACTATTAGTGTTATCCCGGTAACCTGCTGTGAAGTTCTGTACCAATTTCACTACACTGTCTCAATTGGCTTTATTCCATCCTGTTCTGTTGTATATCACTACCTCCAAATTAATAAAAAATTAAATTAAAAAAGGTACACACAAAAAAAGATTACTATTAGAATGTAAGTAAGTGTAGGTGAGAGATAAAAGTAAAACCTCAACTTATAAACCATTTATGTTACCAAATTCCTTTTCTCCAGTAGCAATTTCCCAAGTATCCAATGGAATATGCTAATAATTTCAACATGGTATATAATGACAAACACAATCTAAATACCTGTTAATTGGGGAATGACTAAAGAAACCATGCTAAATCATAAAATTGAATGTCATAAAGCCAAAAAGAAAAGCACTCGGGCAGGGGATTTAGCTCAGCGGTATAAGGGCCTGCCTGGCAAGCGCGAGGTTGTAAGTTTGATCCCCGGTAACAAAAAAAAAAGAAAAGCACTCTTTGTATTATATGGCCAAAATCCAAGATAATGCATTAAGTAGAAAAAATAAGAATCACAAAAGTGTGTACAATATTTGAATTTTTAAACGCAGTTATTCCCATATGTGTGTACTAAATAGATCTTTTAAAAGTATGAAATACTGATAAGTTAGGTTCTGTCTGGAATAAAATGTGGGAGAAAATTTTTATTTTCTACTCTTTTGTATCTTTGAATTTAGAATCACATAAACATAGTACCTACTTTTTAAGATTATATTAAAGTTGAATTATATTAAAATGATTATTTTAAAATATCAGTGAGTGACTTTTCATGATGTCACTCAAACTTTCCAAATGCTGCCCGAGCCAGATGTGTTTTAAGTATGTAGTTCATGTTAGTTTGATTGTGCTACACAATTAATGGCATGTTTTTTGTTTGTTTGTTTATTTGTGTTGCTCTTCCTCCTGGACAATATTTTTCCCACGCATAAACTCAGTCTCTAATCCAAACAGTTACCTGAGCCTGAACTCAACTACCAGAATCAGAACACTGAACAATATAGCGTAAGAGAAGAGGTTCTTGCACTAGAGGCTGAGCTGAGGTGACAGGCGGTGGGTGGACAGAGCAGGAACAGGAGTCCTGAGACATGAGTCCCATAATGGAAAGCCTACAAAGTCAGAGGCAAGGCCTGGGTCCAGGTTGGATAACTAGGTCAGAGGTCCAGAAAGCTGAGTTGCTTTGGATGACACAGAATGGAACACATACCAGGCGTAAAAGTGTAGCTCACCTAACTCCAACTTTCATAAAAGATAGTTGCACACAAATCCACTCCGGGATATTGCTGAAACATGTTTCCTGCATTGTTTTTGTGCACTTTTCATGCAGAATTCTACCAACAACACAGACAACATGTAGTAAAGCCAAAAGTGATTCTCCCCCTTTCCAATTTCAGCATGCCTAGTTCAAGTTTTATGTTTTAGGAAGCCATGGCTTATTGAATTCCAACGAAATTCTCCATCTATCTCCTGGAATTGAATTGAAAGGTTTGATTACAGCTCTGATGTTTAAACCAAAGGCTGCTGACCTCAATGGCAGTGTGTAACTCTGAGTTACAAATTCAACCCATAGCAAATTCCAACATCCAGAAGGCTCAGTGCCCACAGCAGCGCCCCACTACCACAGCTCCATTTATATTTTGGTTCCTTGTTCACATTGTGATGAAGGGATTAAATTATGCTCAATTTAGCTTCATCTACACACTACAGCTCAACTCTTCTGTCAGTAGCTCCATTTTAATTCTTCCAAATTCAGTAGCCATCCTCATATCATTGGTCTTTACATTAGTCCAACAGTGGTCTTGCAGTAAAAAGAACTATGTCTGGGGGTTCTTGTCTTTGGCTCCCTTGAAAGGTAGTGAAAAGAACTAGATTTTTGAGCTCGATTTGAAAGAGGCAAGTCGGAAGAAGACTGAGAGCTGACCATAAACCAGTTGCTTTAGGCAGGACACCTGCCCTGTCAGTCTAAGTTACATCCAAATGGAAAAATGGGTGATCTAGCATTACTCTAGTGCAATGCCAATGACCAAAGCACTGAAAGGTCACATCTATTATCGTTGGCATTGCTCTTCCCACTGGGCTGTTTTTTGAGTAGATGTCATACTCATCTCATACAGAAGGCATACCCATCATGCCAGAACATTGCTGTCAATATTTGATCTAATAAAAGACACCCTGTCTTTCTTTTCTTCAAATCTCAGGATATCTAACTGCTTTTAAAAGATGACTGTTTTCTTTTTTCCCATTCTAACCCTGCAAACTAGAGATGAAAATCTTTACGCAAAGTTCCTGGGTTCACTTCTGATTTTAAAGTTAAAATGATTCTTTGAAAGGCAGTATGTTAACCATAATAAATGGCACAGTCAACCCCATAAAGAAGTGACTTTATGTAAAGAGGCAATGCTCCACTGGGGGAAAAAAATCTACTGGACTTTATTAATACTTTCACCAACTATGAGAAGTGGAGTAGAAAAACAATTTTAACATACACAAATAAATAAATAAATAAATAAGAAAGAATAGCACCAGCTGGTGCCAGATGCAACCAACTACACAACAAAATCCCATCCAACTCTGTGGTAGAATTTACAAGTACTCTGAGAGCCATCCACAGAAGCCACAAAAGATCACATTATAAGGAAGTCAACTGGGAATACTGGTTAGCTAGTAACCCTACGAATTACCACCAAGAGGCACTGAGAATGTTACCAAGAATTCATTTTCCAGATCAAATCATTGCATAAAATCAGCTCTATCTGTTCTCACTCAGAAGATTCATTCTAAGTGAAGCATGGTTCTTAGCCACAAGAACCCTAAGGACTTCTTGGATTCCAAGGGTCTCATTTTAAAGCATTATTGACATAAACCCGAGAGGTGTTTTTCCTGGAGTTCTTTCTCACCAGACTGCTTCCGGCTGCCTCCTGGGTGATGATGGAAAAGTAAGATGCTTGCCAATATGTCATTCTCTCATTTTGTGATCCTCAGGCAGTTGTACAAAGGTTATATGGAACATTACCAACAAGTTAAAGGCATAGCCTAGACAGCCTTAAAGGAATTAGATCTACTATGGCAAAAGCCAAGCATTGTATATCAAGGAACCCCACCACAGGGCATTTTCATTTCATGGAGTCTGCAAACCCAGCGCCTAGTTAGGAATTATTGCCCAAGCAGTTTCTCCAAAACTGTTCTGACTCGAGAGGCTAAAACAGACCTAAGAAACCAGAAGAGAGAACCTTGAGCTCTTCCTATCGGAATTTTTGCTCAAGAAAGAATCACGCTGTATCAGAGATCTTTAAGAACCCTTAAATTTCTCATTGCTTACAATTAAATCTGCCTTAGAGAACTACTTAGTATAATTATGTGCAATCAGGTAATTCTCTTTTGCTTGGAACAATTTGAACAAAATCAGAAAGAAAAACACCGCATATTCAAAATAAGATGTGACTTCTGTCAAGTAAATTAATTACCCAAGTAACCCTTTGCATAAGAGAGGCCAAACTAAGGAGAACTTTCACTGAAATCTTGCTACTTTGCCTTTAGCTAAGAAGACATGAATCTTTTCTTGTTGTAAGAAACCTAACATAAATTTACTTGTTTTTCTCCTCCTGTCTGAGAAATAAAGGAGAATATGATCTATTCTGTTGTCATGTGCTCTGATCTTTTACTGCTATGACTGGGAAAAATAAAGTAGATTTTTATAGAACTGTAGAAATATGCATTATCCAGCTACACTAGGATCAAGGAGTATACATATGTAGTTTGGTATCTCTACAAAAAATATAGGAAAGGGTCTACTGGAGGGGCCTGATAGGCAAGCCCAAGGTAACTCTGCGAGCTTGGGCAGACTGGCTTTGGAGGTATGAAAAACACACTATGCATTCCTGTGGGAGGGAACATGTCCCATGTACCACCAGCATCCCCCGGGGACAAAACCAAGCCTTATCTATTTTAGGGAAACTACAGTGACTAATTCCTCACATGAATGAACTCTTTTGTGATAATAAAGTAAAAAGTGATGAAAATGTTGGTTTGATTTTGCAAATAATTTATCATATGAAAGAATGAAGATTTGACCTTATAATTCTAATGCTTGCATCAAATTTTGAACAAGTGTCTTACCCATCTCATCTGTGAAATTCTTTTGTTTTTTTTTTATTTTGAAATGCAGATTTTGACATTTGTACTAACCTACTCACAGTCTTTTAAAAGTTATATATAAGATCTTGTGAGTACAATTAAAGTGAGTGAATCTCCAACTCTACTGGACTGTAGCAAAAAAAATTTCTTTCTTGAAAAACACCTGTAATTATTCCACTTATTTCTCACTTATTTCTTTAAAAAATCTCTAGAGAAGATTATGCTCCACAGTTTTAAGGCTGAGAAGCAAACATGCTTCGTCAGTGAGTCTTGGAAGCTCTTACATGTCCCTATATCTCCCTCAGTTCTTGCAGTAATTAACTCCCCCATCTTACTCAATCACAATCCATGGGAGTCCTATATGACTGATCCACCCAGGAAGAAATAAAGATATGTCACACTGTGCAACTGCCATGTGTCTCTACCTCTAAAAAAAAGCCTTTAAGGTGAGTTATTAACTCAGGTTCACATAAATGAGGGATAGCATTATTCAAATTCGGCTATACAAATAATTCTGTAGTCAGTTCTAAGGTTAGATCAGTGATTATGCAAAGACAGATAGAATAGCCAAGTGTCTTGTGGTAGCAGAAATATTTACTTTGCAGGCAGGAAGCTGTCATTTTAATTTGCCCTCACTTGCTCCTTCTCCTAAGAAGGCCCATAAGAAGAAGGATAAATGTATGATTTTAACCAGCAGTTTGCAAAATGACTTCTTATTCAAGGACAGAGTGCACAGAAGTACATTACGAAGATTTGTTTTACTGACTTTAAAAGAATGAACGAGACATACTGGAGTAAATATCTACAACGCACTTTCAGTTGCTATGGCTTTCTTTTCTCTTCACAGCTACTTTCAGACAGATCATTTCCAAGGTTTAGACAGCAAATTCTTGGGAGTGCTGGTTTAGCAGCACAATTCATAGTGGCTAACTCTTGGAAGCAGGCTATATGCCCACTGACAAATGAATGGCTAAAGACAGTGTGGTATTTGTACACAAAGGAGTACCATTCTGTCATGAAGGAGAATAAACTTGAGTCATTTGTGGGAAAATGAATGCAACTTGAGACTGTAATGTTAAATGACATTAATCAGACACACAAGCTTAAATATCACATGGCTTATCTTATATGAGAAACCCAAAATACAAGTAAAAAGCAAAATAAAAGATTGATAATAGGAAAGGAGGAGATAGAGGAAGAGAACCAAGAGACAGAGGGAGAAGGCAGGAAGAGGCGGGGAAGGGATGAAAAAGGAATTAAGACGCATCATGCACATGGAACAACTTTGCACAAGGAATGTAATCATTATGTATTGCAAACATGTACTTAAAAAACTGAAAAAGCATGAATTTTTAAAAGTACTTTTTCCTGGAGTGGGATAGTAGGAAAAGAATTAAAGATATAAGAAACATTATAAGAAAAGTCTAAATTAGTAACCACGATGAGTATGTTTTGAAGTGACTACTGAAATGACTACTAATTCAATGTGTTTCCTAAAGGAGAAAGCATGTCAACCACTTGTCATTGAGAATCTTCAAACAATAGTTGTCAAAGGTATCCAAGATATTTTTAAAATATCACATGGGAATGTTTGTTAAAAGCACAGATTCTCAAACCTCACATATAGGAATTTTGACTCAATAGTTCAAAATATTGCTTCAATATAAATATACATTGCTTTAACGTAAATGAAAAATTTGTTCATGTAATCTAATACTGAATAGCAGTGCTTAATATTTTAACCAGTAATTTAAGAAACCCTTTTGAAGATAACAATATGTAAATTAACAACCTTTGTTAAATTCCTATCATCTTGTTTTGAAAGCCTATATTGTTATTGTTTTGGGTTTGTTGTTGTTTGTCTATTTTGCTTCTTGTTTTTGTTTTCTGTGTGGTTTTTTGCTTAAATAAAAAAATAGTATCTTCACCAGACCTAGCATCTCTAAAGATGGACACTTAGGTATCTGCAGCAAGCTCAACAACGGGTTGTTTTTTTAGTGTTAAAAAACATTAGAAATAATTTTGTACTCATAAAATTAGCATTATTAAGAGTAGTACAAGGACAAAATAGATATAGAGTTTTTGCAAAGAGTTGGATGGAGAGGAGATAGAGGGATAAAGGGCAAAAGAAAAAAAAAGAATAAATATGTGTTTTAAGCACATACCAACTCCCCATGATAAATATAATCATTATATACTGCAAACAGGTTCTAATAAAAAAATTAAAAACACATAAAAGTAACTGAATAGGGAAATTTTGCCAGATCATAGCTCTCTTTTAAACCAGACAGAGGAGCAACCAATCATAGCACTGAAACACATTGATGTAAGCAGTCAGTCTAGGCCCAAACTAAAGCCAGCTACCTGGCCCGTCAGTAAGGATCACTGATCTGGATGTCACTGCAGCCTGTTCCAATGACTCTTTCATACAATGTGCTGCTTGGACAGCTTCACTTGCAGTTTACCATCCTGAAACCACAGACGACTTGCGTAACTCTTCGGTACCCATGTGCTAATAACACGTGCATTTGGAGAATTTGGTCAAGGACTTACTTTCATTTAAATACATCTCTTGGTTCTTACATTGTAGAAGTGGAGTCGTAGAACCCCTAGAGAACTCTAACTCTAATAAGATGACGAATACAAAAGGACTTGGGGTATGTTAAACATGCAAATGGCTAAGGCCATTTCACAAAAATAAGAGATTGGAGGACATACACACATACACATGCACAAGCACACACACATTCACACACACACATGCACACATGCATCTTAGTTTCACCTTCAGATGAAACTGAGGCTAGTGACCTGCAAATTATACACTAAGAAACACTCGATTGAGAAAATGTACACTTAGTTTCAGATCTATTTTATAAATCTAGTTTTCGTTTAAAAGATTTTAGGAGCTAATGAATTGTTGAAAGAATCAGTGAAAATGTTTTGAACAGGAGATAATTTTATATATAGACCCCCCAAAAAAGATGAATGAAAGATGTTACGACGAGATCACTGATATGACTGACCTTTACCTCCCTTGATGTTTACACTTTAGAACATATCTCCTTATCTTACATGTAGTTTAATCTGTGGCAAGCAAATATCTGTTATGAAATTGTTTGGACTTCAGGACACATGCAATCCCTTGAACTGTTTTATATAATCATCTATTTGCCTGAGAGTTAAATATTCAACTCTTTCATTGTGGGGCTTAATGTGATAGCTTTATGCAGTTTTTATTTTGATGGTTTAAAAAGCATTATGCATGTTTCCTTTTTAAATAAAAATGTTACTTAGTAATGTCGTTGTTATAGAAGGGAATATTCATTCCCCCAACTACTTATAGAAAATAAGATAAAAATAGCCTCTCTGTATAACTTTTTTCTTTTCTTTTTTTCTTTTTAATTTTTGAGACTAGGTCTTACTAAATAGTCCAGGATAGCCTTGAATTTGTGATACTTCTATATCTTCAGGTAGCTGGTACTACAAAGTGTAAATACATATATACATAAATATATACATAAAATTAATTTATCAATTTTAAAGATAAATTTGAAAAGGTGATGCATGTAACCTTTCCAAGTTGGCCATTCATGCAGTAGAACAGATTCCTATTGATTTAAAAGTTAACAAACCTGTGTTTTCAGAGCACTCAATAGAGCTTTCCAACTGGTAATTTCAATAAAGCACGGCAGCGAACTAGATATCTTTAAAGTTTTCACAAAAAATGAAGTTGTGAGGCAGTATGTCTTCCTCTACATGTGGATTACAATAGTTTTAAAGTGTTGACTTGATTAGTAAAAGACATTTATTAGTAAATTTGAAAAATTCTCTCAGAAATAAAATGTTCCAAAACAAGAAATATAAGGTTGAAAATTTTCTTTTGTTGCAGGGATAAAAGCTGTAAAAGTCATGGAATTTTAAGACTTCTATGTCGAGAGTTCAAGTCATATTTGAAGAGTTAAATTTTGACACTTATAAAGTGTCAAAAAATTTGACACTTCCAAGGCCCAAGGTTCTCACTCTCCTGACAGTGACTGACAGACACATTTGGTCTCTTCACTCTCGCATGACTAGATCCACAAGGGGAAACAGTCTTTCTCCCTAGTCCAGATATGATCATGGGTCTACTTCCTGCCAAGCACAGTCACGTGCCCACACATCAGCATGTCATGCATTCCTGAGCTGAGATCAGTGCATTTGGTTCAGAATAGCCTACAATGAACATTTGGCTCTAAGACTTTATAAAAATAAAATGGCTGAATTTAAATTCATCATTTAATTATTCTCTCTATAAATGTTTATTGATCACCACTGTTTTGCAGGCAAGTTGGAATTGAAGAGAGTACAGTGGCAAAAAATTATGGTCAGTGTTCTGTAATCACAAAGGTGTCACTTTAGAGATGATTATGGATATTAAGCAACTAAGAAAATAAATACAAGTTGAACATTCCTTATCTAAAAAGATTAGGATCAGAAGTACCTTGGACTTTAGAGTTTTCTCAAACTTTGAAATATTTGCATAAATTTTACCAGTTAACCATGTCTAATCTGAAATCCAAAATGCTCTGAACTCTTAAATTTTTTTAAATTTTATTTTATTTTATTTTATTTTATTTTATTTTGAAGAGTAGAATATTTTATTGAGATAAAGCTTCTGTCTGAAGAGAGACACAAGGGGTCCCGAGTGGGTTGCCCTGAACTCTTAAATTTTAGTGAATTATGTAATTTCTTTTCTTTTCTTTTCTTTTCTTTTTTTTAATCAGTATCGGGGATCGAACTCACGACCACACACTTACAAGGCAGGTGCTTATGCCACTGAGCTAAATCCCCAGAAAATTCTGTAATTTCAAAACACAAAATAATTTCAAGGTGCAACAAATGCTATGAAAGAAGACAGAAAGATGTACTAGAATTACTGGGAGAGAGAGGCCTATGTTGGGTTTGGAAGTCAGGAAAGCAATATCTGAGGTGGTAACATTGGATCCTGGGCAAAGAACTGCGTACAGAGGAATTCAGAGAGTAGATCAGCAAGCATAATGGTCCTAAAATGGGAACAAACTTGAAATCAATGAACATAGAGGCATCCACTAGAAAACAAGAAAGTTAGTACCACATCTTTTTTTAAGTAAAGAGAAAGTCCAAGTTAGAAGAAACAATAGATGTAAGATCCAGAAAACTATTCTGCCACTTAAATTCAACCATCAGAATTTTTAGATATTTTAATGTGGAAATGTCCAGGCTAGTACCATTTTCTATGGCCCACTTCACTCAAAACAGAGTCTGTCTTTCTACACCAAATAATGCCATTTCTGTAAAGACAGGAAATTTAAGTACCAATGCAAAATTAGTCAAAAATGTAATAGCCAAAAGTAAGACTTGATTTTCACAATGTGTATTTCCTCATTTAAAGAAAGTATATGCTATATTTTGAATGTTTAATTTCCCCCTAAGGTCCTTGTATTAAATGTTGATCCCCCGGGTAGTGTTTTTGGTAGATGTTTTGGACCATTAGGAAGTGTGCTCTTACAGGAGGTCTTTAGGTCTTTGGGAACATGCCCTTGAAGGGAAAAGCATGTGTCCTCTCACTTGCTCTGTTTCCAGGATCATAAGGTGAGTGGTCTACTCCCACCTCCACCCATTCCCACCATGATGTGCTGCCTCATCAGAGTTCCAAAACAATGGGGACACTGAATCATCCATGGCTTTTCCAGAGCCAGGAGGTAAAATAAGACTTTTATAAGTTAATTACCTCCAGTATTTTGTTATAGTAACAAGAATCTTCCTAATACAGTCTGAATTTCAGCAAAGTCACTTATTTTTATGGAATTACAAGCACTGAAGAATAGCTATAGCCTTTTGGGAACTGGGACATACCATAACTAGGCATCACATTCCTAGTGCTTTTAGTCTGTCTATATTAAAGAATTATTTTTAATTGCAAATTTAAATTTGAAACTCATCATAATTTTTGGTCTCCATACATATTTGTGGTTTAATTTAAAAAACACTAAACTAAGAATCAGAGGAAATCTAAGGAACTAGAAGAAAAATTGTCAAAATAAGAAATGCTAAATAGTCCTTAAATATTATTTAACATATAGATTTAAAATCCAATGAAAAAGCAAATTTTGCTCCTTTTTTGAAAACCATATTCAATCACTAAAACATTCTTCAACTAAAGCCAGTTAGTGTTTGTGGAGGACCACGTGAATGAGTCTCTTTGTTGAATTGAAAAATGATCATTTAATTGTTCTCTCTATAAATATTTATTGATCACCACTGTTTTGCAGGCAAGTTGAAATTGAAGAGAATACAGTGGCAAAAATTATGGTCAGTGTCCTATAATCACAAAGAGACAATTACCTCCACTTTGGCTAAATCCAGCCCTATCTCTATGTACTGATACGTACAGACCTGGCTAGGCCATTTCTTTTTCCCTCAACTGGCTCTAAACAATGTAAATAGGGCTAACTGAGGTGCTGATGCATAATCTTTGACTCCAAAACATGGTTGAGCCCTGTGACTCCCAAAACATGGTTGAGCCAGGCAGCATGAAGAGCCATGGCTCCAGGGCTGTCAGCTGGGTTTGAGCCTCAAGATAAGAGGCTATGACTTCCCAGGGCAGAAAAGTTTGCATATCAGAGCTGAAGCACCAGCCCCCAAAACGTTAAATGCTACCTTAATTGTGTGCTTCAGATTGGTCTTTCTCATACCCTTCACTCTGTGTACTGCAGAGGGGCTCTTGGTCGTCCTAGCCCAGCTCACAGTATTCATGTTCTTCCCACCATTCCCATAATCACTCATCCTCAAGCTACTCCCTTCTTCATGAATGAATAAAATCTGGGTTAGGCCCTGGGTCGAGGCCTTTGTTCCGATGAGCCACTACCAGGCTGGACTTAGGACCCCCTTGGCTCGCCATAATTATAAATATGTGTTAGTGTTGTTGTTCTCCCCATGGGTTATACTGGAAGTAGTAGATTGGAATTAATTTACTAGAATTCCAATGGGATTACAAATATAGACTTCCCAGACTGTGACAAGGCCCAGGAAAGGCTATCAGTATTAATAAAAATAAGCATAATAAACTATTAGCTAACTTTAAAGAAAATGTCATAGTAAACTTGATAATGATAGCTCAGTGATAGAATGGGAAAAAAGGATGAAGTTCTAGGCTTTGAAGGTAAATAGAAATTGATTCAAATCCTGATTCTGCTCCTTGAATTTTTCTAATCTTCAGATATCTCATTTTTAGAAGTTAATCTGACTCTAGGTCTGGTGTGAGGATTGGGTTAGATAATTATTTTAGAGGACCCAGCAGACAGAAATCATTGAACACACAATAGTCTTTTCTAAACAATTCCAATACACTCTGGCATTAATACACTGTGAAATTGTTCTCCTCAATAACAAAAATTTCCTTAGTGCTTGTGATATTTAATGTCAATAAGCAGTTCTATAACAAAAGAATTCATGTAATTTTGTATTATATTTCTAAAGATAAAACTTTTCCATCAGCCTCATAGCTCTAAGTTTCAAATACATATGGATTCATTCAAAATGCTCTTTCAGGAAAAGCAATACTTCTTCCATATGTGTTTATGTATTTGACGGCCCGAGGAAATAAGCAATCTAGAAAAAGAAAAGCATTCATGCCACCTTGGTATGCAGCAGCAGTTCAAAGATCACAGCCCAGGAAAATTATACTGGGAGGAGTCTATAGGTGAAAGTGAAATGAATCTAAAATGTTTAATTTTGGATTTAACTTACATATAAAGCCTAAAAAGACAAAGGTTTTTAGCAGAAAAAGAAGAATAAAAGTAAATGAGGGAGTTTAGGGCTTAAATTATAGGTACTCATTAAATTTTACATCCTTTCTATTTAATTTGTCGCTTGTGAGAGTACTCAAACACACCCTGAGTACGTAATAAAATAAAGGATCATAACAGGGGTCAAAAAAGTTTTGTAACTAAAACTTTACATGAATTACCATCCCATGTGGATGTTAAAACATTCATGTGGTGATTCACCATGTAATCATGTAATGAAAAGGGGGCTGTCTTTGTCCAAATATGATAAAGTTATAGTTCAATTAAAAGTTTGAAGAGGTTGGCCAAAGGATACATGATTGTACCTAGATAGGAAGAATAAATTCAAGAGATCTAGTATACAGCAAGGTGACTATATAATGACTATTTATTGAATTCTCAAAAAATACAGATTGGATTTTAAGTACTGTTACCACAAAAATAACTGTATGAGCTAATGCAATTATTAATCAACTAGATTAAATTATTTCATAATGTATATGTACCTCAAAACATAACACTGTACTCAATAAGTGTATACAAGGTTAAATTAAAAAAAATTGAGTGTTTTAAAAAGTTCTCCTTTAAGTAAGATCACCCTATACCTCATACTATAGAATGAGAACTTGGGCCTGTTCTCACTCTGTGAATATTAATGAGCCATTGTCCACTCTTCCTATGAGGGAGGGCACTGTCATTGGTCACAAAGGCCACAAAAGAAAAACAACTCATCAGCTCTCCTGTCAGCCTTGCTAAAAACCGCTCTGACTTCCATCTTCCTTCAGGGATTGCACGCAACTCAGACAATTCTAGAGTGTTAAATCAAGTATTTTTGAAACTTATTTTTCTGGTTGTACTTCATTTGAGCACATGTAGAGCATTAAAAATGAAGACCTGGTGAGAGTCCAGTAGTCCTAATTAATTTTCCGTATCTGCCTGAAAAATCTTGTAGAATTTCTAAGTACACAACTGTTGTCAGGTCTCATCTTGATGCAGACTACTAGCTCTGATCAAAAGATGTATTGAATGTCTACGTTTATTACAGTAAAAATCACATTGCCCTTGTCTTCCTCAGGATTCTCCCTGACACTTCCAACACACTTATCCTATTGTTCTTCCCACTTTATGAGGCAGCTCTGGAAGGTCTCTTTCACGACTGTCTTTTTGAGGTTGCCTCAATAGTCTCAATCAACTCAAAATGTTTATAGCAATTTCTGTCACATAAAAACATTGTGTTGTGTCCTTATCCACCTTGTTCATTGAACTGGGCACTGTGCAATTTCTGGTTCTTTCCCAAAGTCAAAATGACCATGAATGGTAAATGTTTTAAATTACCATGAATGGTAAATGTTTTAAATTACTTTAAGACACTGGCAGCCTTGACAGTACAATGAAAGAAGATTTGCAGAACTGCTTCAAAAAGTGGCAAGTACAATGGGATAGGTGAGCATTTTCAGGAAGGTTAATGACAACATCTCTTTTACAAAATCATTATTATTATTATTATTATTATTATTATTATTTTGGAATGAGGAATCAAACTCGGGACCTTGCAATTGCCAGGCAGGTGCTTATGCTACTGGGCTATATCCCCAGCCCTACAAAATTAATTTTTAATTTAAATATTCACCATATCTTTTGATACCACCTTATAAATTGGTCTTAAGAGACTTATGGGCATAGATGAAGAATTAGATCTTCAACTTCAGAGATCACCTAGTGTGGCAAACCAATTTTGTAACTAAAACTTTACATGAATTACCATCCCATATGGATGTTAGAACATTCATGTGGTGATTGATCAGGTATAGGGAAGGAAGCAACTGAACTCAAGGCTGAATTCTTGGTTTCTTGCTAGTAATTGTGAAATTTCTCAACAAGCAATTCTTTATACAGTTTGTGTGTGTGATACAAAAATAAAGTAGTATGAAAGTGTATTGTAAATTTTTATAGAACTATAAATGAGAAGACTTTTAATCTAGTATACTTGTTTGACATGTAAAATACTAGGCCACTTTAAGTTCAATCCTGATAAATCTTCTCTACTTACAAATTCCAATATTGCTCCAGACTAAAGGAATTTATTTTCATCCTATGTGTCTATGAAATGTACCACTATGAATAATATGCATTATAAATAGTGATTTTTTATCTAATTCTAAATTAACATTATGCTACTAGTTCAGATCAGCATGTAAACATGTAAATTTAATTTCTTTACAAATTACTATTACTAATATTCCTTGACTATCCAGCAAAGGCAGAATCTGATTGTAATTGTGCAAAGTATTTTTAATTTAAGAAATCCAGGGCCCAGCATTTAGGTAAGCGGCGTAAGCGCTTACCTGGCAAGCGCAAGGTCATGAGTTTGATGTCCGGTATCCCCCCACAAAAAAGAAAAGAAATCCAAAGAATTTCATATGATACTATTCAATCATATCTTCTACTAAAATGAAATAGTATTTAGCTTAATAAAATCTATAATTTTGATACTTCTTTTTATAGTATAATAAAACGATTGGAACTCAACTAACTTTTGTAAATATTTTTACAACATCTTTTTTAGATATACTTCCTGATATGCAGAGATGATGCAATAGTAGCCTATTAAGGGCAGAAACATTTCTATAAAAACCCCAAATGATAGAGTACAGTATCTACTACATGCTCAGTTGCAAGTAGTTATAACAGTTACTATTTGTGCTTTCAGAAGAAGAAAACTAAATAGAAGATCATGGCTAGTGACTGGGGATATGATGGCCCAAATGGTAAGAATATTTCTTTTCATATATATCAAAATAATTCCTGATTGTCTTTTCTAGTAGAAGATATGTTAGGTACTTAAAACAATAAGACGGCCACAGTTTGATGATTTGGAATGCCTGGTTTCAATAATAATGTCCTTGTAAGAAACTTTAGTAGTTGGTCTTTGGGGCATAAATGTTTACAAAGTAAATTCAGTATATATATATTATATATATATATATATATATAATATATATATATATATAGCCTACTCCTATGGGCTATGTGTTTAGACCTATACTGCTGTTTTTGACAGACACACTGTTTTACAGTACAGTATAGAAAAAGGATATTGTCACAGAATTCCCAATTAACTCAATGTCATTTATGACACCTGGATAAAACATAATCTAATAAGCAACAGGTAGAGTTCTAGAACCTGGAATCGAGCATTCAATAATGGTTTGATTATATGCATAATTTGTCCTGGTAGGTCCTGATCAATGGAGCAAGCTGTACCCCATTGCCAATGGAAATAAACAGTCTCCCATTGACATTAAAACTAGTGAGGTGAAACACGACACCTCTCTAAAGCCCATCAGTGTCTCTTACAATCCGGCTGGTGCCAAAGAAATTATCAACGTGGGACATTCCTTTCATGTGAATTTTGAGGATGATAAATCAGGTGAGTTCGAAGACTGCTCTGATGTTTTTTTTCCTCAAATCTACTGAGGAAACTGCAACAATGGAGTGTGGAGAACACCAACAGCCATCTTAAATATTTCACGCTGCTATCTGGTGAAACAGTTTGGATTTCTGGAAAGTGTCCAAATGATAAAGATAGTTTTTGGAATCTCTCGCTTTGTCTCTTTTTAAAAACATTTACATATTTAATAAGACTTCCCCATCTCTTCCTCTATGTCAGGATCTTTATGCTCACTTCATTTTTCTATAAACAGCCAAAATAGCCTAGTGAATAAATTGTTATGAAGATAAAACCTGAAAGAGCAAATACATTCTAGTTGAAATGAAAGTGGATTAGCACAGTGGATTAACAAAGACAGGCAGAAGGACGATTTTGCAATCCTCATACCTCAGAATCAGGCACATTGCCTGCTACCTAGTCAACTTTATATCAGTGATCACTGAATGGATCATTACATGACAATTTCATAGGACAATTCCACTGACATAAAAGGCCGTACTTGTTTTAGCACTTTTCTACTGAGGTCGGAGCCTAAATTTTAGGTGCATTTGGAGCTATGTCTCTTACTAATACCAGATTAGGTCTGGTATATGTGTTTACATTTCATATGATTGTACAGACTTTCAAAACAACAGGTCACACAATGTCAAATTGTTAACAGGGACCCTGCCCCACAGGCACTTTCTCTCAGTCCCTAGTTAGGGGTTCTCAGTGTAACTGTCAAGATACACTGTGGTGTTTTCATTAAGTATCAAGTATGTAATGAATAATTTGTTGTTCAGAATAAACTACCATAGATTTTGATGAATACTATCTATGCAGCTTTTGTTGAAAGAATTGATGAATGTGCAAACTGTAGAACTTCAAAGAAAGCCCTGTAATTATACAATTCACTCACCTTGCACTATGCTTTTTTAGCAATGGAAACAGGCACAGCTGTGGCTCAGGTGCTGGGAATTGTATATTTTATACAGATTGTCTTATCGGTGTCACAATTGGGCATGCCCCATAGAGAACAGTGCCATCATGCATGTAGCGGACAAAAAACCCCAAAAACTTTAGCTCTAGTATTTATTTTCATTTCAGATCAACAGTTTAGTGTTGGTTTGTGCAAGGATAAGCTGGAATTTATGATCTTCAGACTAATGCTAGTTCCCTTTTCTTCCAGTACTGAAAGGTGGTCCTCTCTCTGACACCTATAGACTCTCCCAGTTCCATTTTCACTGGGGCAGCACAGATGAGTATGGTTCTGAGCACCTGGTGGATGGAGCCAAGTATTCTGCAGAGGTAATGTAATCTAGAGAATAGAATTTAATCACCCTCAGTGCTCCCAAAAACAGTTCAATTTTTATGTAAACCACTATCAGAAGGATGCCAAAAAAAGTATTATTCCAGTTTTCATAAGGAACTCCCGGATTACACTAAAATCAAACACAGACACACCACACTTGGCAATAGCAGGACATACTGTTTTTTTCTATTTACCTATTCATCATGACCATTTTATCAAATCAACAGGTTTAATTCCATCTCACTTTTTAACGTCTGTATGGGGTTTCAATTGCATGAATATATCAGCATTTATTTAATCAGCCTCTGTTGATAGATGATTATAATGCCATCTGATTTTTATTCCACTGTGATATTTTTTGCTTTTACCAAAAAAAAGTGAATACATATTTTTGTACCTTATGCACCAGTGAAAGCAGTTGTGTAAGATATTTTTCTCTAAGGAGTTTATAAGATAGGTGCATCTTTTACTCTGTGGATGATTTGGGAATTCTTTGAAAATATAACTTGTTTTATGTTATAAAATTTAAATAATACCTTTCAACACTGTGGAAATATATTAAATGTTTATTCCCCAATTCTTTCATATGAAATTAAAGGTACATAGAATGAAATTAAATGGGCAAGGAACCTACATCAGTATTACATTTTTGAAGGGATACCTGGTAGTAGCCAGGAAATTGGAACTAGTGATTCTTTCATCTAAATTGAGAGAAATAAAAATAATCTGAACTGGTGTAGAGTCACTTGGACCCAAAGTTCAACATGTCACAATTTAATAACCCTATATGTGGTACATATCGTATGCCAGGTTGAGAGGCAGTGCAGTGATTAAGAATGCACACTCTTCAGCTGACTTTCAGAGTCTGAATCAAATGCTTGCTACTTACTGGTCACGTAAGTCTGGACAAAATCATTCTGTGCTCCAATCTTCTCATCAATAGAAACAAGATAATATTAATAGCTAATTCAGACACCTGCTGACACAATGGGATGAGTAAACCCATGTAAGGCACACTTAGACCAGCTCTCTTCAGATTGTAAATACTCAGTAAAGTTAATTATTTTTCTATAGTTAGAACACCAGCAAGCACTCCTCAAGCAGCATGGTGTGTACATAAAGGATTATGATTAAATAAATACAGTATCAAGTGGAAATAAGAATATTCACAAAGCATCATGGTAATATATACATAGAAATAGTCCATTAAGAGTAATAACAGATTCTAGACAGGCATGACTAAAGGATATTACAATAAAATGACACTTCAAATAGGACTGTGAGTGATCTCTGTGAAGTGGTTTTTTAATCTTTGTTTTTTCATTCAACAAATATTTATTGAGCACTTACAGTAAGCTAGATGCTGTTTATAATGGAATTTGCTACCAGAACTTGAGTTTAATAAGTAAAAGAAAACTTGAAAAGGAAGGAAACAAAGAGGAAAGAAAAAGGAAAAGGAAAAGAAAAGGAGTGGTGGAAGTAAAAAGAAAATTAAATAAACAATATTGAAAGACTTGATTTTATTTATGATGGTCTCTTAATAACAAGTGGTTGAATAAATATTCTCTGAAGAGTAGGATTTGAGTTCAACCTAATTAGAGACCAAGGTCTGCCTTTCAAAGACTATGGGAAAGGAAATTCCAGAGAAAACCAGTACCTAATGAAAACACCGGACATTTTGAACAAATGAGATCTAATCTGAGATATAGTAGTTGAAAATAAAAAATTGATGACAACTATGTGAATAAATTTGGTTGAACAATTAAATGCATAATGTTATCTTCTCCTAAGAAGAGAAAATGAAACAGGTTTGGCAAATACAAGTCAAGAGTTCTATTTTGTCTGTGTTAAGTTTGAGATATCCATGTAGAAATATCAAAAGAATATGAAAAAGACATGCAGATGCCGTTGGATATACAAGTCTAGAGTTCCACACAGTTCAGGCTGCAGCTTTTGGTTTGAGAAATGCCAGAGAAGTGCACTGATGTGCCCAAGGCTGCCAGGATATCCACGAGCCCTTTCCTATAAGGGAGAAAATAACTTTAGTTTTTGTTCGAAAGACAGTTGGTCAGATTTCCTGTTATTTTTAATACCAAAGAGATAATATTAAATAGTTCACGGCCCTATAGGAAAGGAAATTTTACTTGTTGATTTTAGGGATTGTAATGTTTACACTGCGCAGCATACAGATCCCCCTTGCTAAGAGTGGAACATAGATATCTTCATATATTAACAGGCTAACATTACTTACCCTTTGTCCTCATCCTTACGTAAGTAAGTAACTAACTACATTATCATTTTTAGCTTCACATAGTTCACTGGAACTCGGCGAAGTACTCCAGTGTGGCTGAAGCCATCTCAAAGCCTGATGGGTTGGCAATTATTGGTGTTTTGATAAAGGTGAGTTACAGAATCTATGGAGCTCAGCTAATACTACCACTTAGCAATCAGACCTCAAAAGCACGCGACATAACGCAAAAGACATTTGAAGTTTCCTCTTTGGAAAGTTCGCATTTTACTTAGGGTTAAAGAAACCTTTTCTTCATACGTTACTGCCTTGCTTCTTCTATGTTTTTTCCTCTTAAAACACATTTTAAAGAAGGGGTGCAGTAGGAAGTTGTCACAGGGAAAAAGGAATTTCTATTTTCCAGTTTTTCCAAATTCCCTTTTCTCTGAATTTCTTACCTCAGACTCAGGAGTTTAATTAATTTAATATTTCATCAGAAAGAAATATTAAGAGAATTTTCCCCAAGGAGTTCAATTGATTTTTTTAAGTAGGAGATGGTGCTTAATCCTTTATTGAAGAGTCCTTAAAAAGTTATATAAGAAAATCATTATTAAATTGAGTATGTTCGATCAGTTACATCACTTTTGGAATTATAGTGATTCACCTAATTTTATTGCGTGCTCAGAATATGGCAAAATGTGCTAATTTAGTAATAGAAAAGACCAAAATGAAGCATTTTGGGCTTTTATATCACAATTTCACTAAATTCCTACGTTTATCTTGTAAAGCTTTAAACATGTTGTCTATAATTAAAGTCCAAACAAGCGCTGTATTTGTTACTCTACCTGTGATTAACCTGAGTCCAAGGGCCTGAAAAACACACACCCACCTAAAATTCTATCCCCCAGAGCGAAAAGAAATTACCTTACCTCTTTTCAGCTATTGTTAATTTTAAAAACTTTTAGTTTAGTACTAATGTGTGTTTAACGCTAATTTTTTTTTTAAATTTCTAGGTTGGTCAGGCCAACTCAAAGCTGCAGAAAGTACTTGATGCCCTAAGTGAAATTAAAACTAAGGTAAATGAGCTAAACAAGATAGTTTAATTCTAAGAGCAATATCCACAGAAGTATGAAAATCTCTCAATATCCATAGAAGTATGAAAATCTCTCAATTATTTAAAGTTTAAACTTTAAATAAGTGTAGTACACAATGACCCAACTCAAAAATATTTTTAAAAATTATATATGAAAAGAAAATAAGTAGTAAAGATATAAAAGCATAAAATAAAAAAATTCAAATGATGTGTAAATACAAAATAAAGTACTAACAATAAAATGAAAAGTTTCTTTGGAATAACCAAGAAAAATAACATACTTTTGACATTCATAGTAAAGGAAAAGTGGCATATATACAAAATACCATCATAAAGTTTTTTTAAAAATAAGATATAACTAAAGTTATAAAAGAAAAAATCTAATGACAAAACTATAGTATTATACCAGAAAATTTTAAGATTCAAATAAAATAATTAGTCTTCTGTAAAATATGAAGAGAATTGACTTAAAATGAGGCTAAAAAACCTAAATAGACTCAAAACCTAGGAAATCAATGTGTTTATTAAAAAAAAAAACTCCAGGCCCAGACAATTCTATGTATTATTCAGCTTTTAAGTAATAGTCATGTGAGTGTTAAATAACTGCCCAGATAAGAGAACAGACAGAAAACTTCCCTTAAACTTCATGAAATTTAATACAAAAATCAGGTAAGAGTATCACCAAAAGAAAATTGTAGACTAATTTTTCTTAGGAATATAGATAAAGGAAACCTTAAGATTAATTATAGCAAGTCGATTTCAGTAGTGTATTGAGATAATGTTTCTAAACTTGTAGAGTTTAGTCCATAAATATGAGCATGACTCAGTAATAGAATATCCAATGTAATTCATTATATTCATTATATTTAGTATAATATAATTCATGAAATTTAACAAAGAATAAAAACCATATTCATTAACTTGTTAAATGATTAAAAAACATTTGAGAAAATGTGATGTTCATTCTTGAGGGTAAAACAAAATAAAAGAAATGAAAACTTCCATTTGACAAAAGATACTACCTAAAAACTTGAATTAAACTTGAAAAACTTAATAATAAAACAATTGAAGCACGTATATGTCAATCAAAAACTGTGACATCACAATTACGTGTTATAATTGGCATTCTAAATAATGCAATAAAGTGAGGAAAAATATAGGTGTATCTTATGATAAATATTGAAGAACCAAAGAAGAAAATACCATTGTGGACAGATAATATAATAACTGACATCTATCTGGAAAACTCAAAAGAATCAGCTAAAATCCCAAATACATAGAATATTACTATACAATAGTTGGTTCATTTTCTACATGCAGTTATAACAAATCAGGAATAAGGGAGAAAATATAACTAAAATATAACCAGTGATCATGTCTATAAATATTTTTCACTAGAACAGAATCTAGCATAATTCCTAGGGTAGAAAAATGTTTTATGTTAGACATCAATATTAAATAGCTTTTCATGAATATGGATTATAAAAAAGAATTTCTACCTCTGCTTATCTTCAACCAAATGAAGAAAGGAAGATTTGTTGGCCAAAATTTCTGTCTTTTCTATTCTTTGTATTGTTTATATCCACAAACACACCAACTATGAAACAACACATGGTAAAAAAAAGTTAAAACCTTAGCTAAAATGTCTAGATAGTTTAAGTTTTTGAGAACTTATTTTCTCTTGCTTTACATATTGATATAAATATTTTACATCATGAAGTGATGATGTACGTGTGCGTGTACACTTTTCTTTTCTTCTCAGGGCAAACACGCCCCATTCACAAATTTTGATCCCTCCATTCTCCTTCCTTCATCCCTGGATTACTGGACCTATTGTGGCTCTCTGACTCATCCTCCTCTCCATGAAAGTGTGACCTGGTTCATCTGTAAAGAGACCATCAGCGTCAGCTCAGAACAGGTACAGTGTCAAAGGAGAAGGACTGAGATTTGGGACTGCAGAGCTGGAAGGTCACTTCAGCTGATGGGATCAACAGGGAATATTATTATCTCAATTAGGTTTTTGTGGCTTTTTTCCCCTTCCAACTATAAAAGACTCTCTCCTAGCATAATTCTATAGAATTATAGAAATTCTATTGAATTGAATTTGAAATTATACAAATTCTATTGAAATATAGAAATTATATATAATTATATATATAATTATATATTATATATACATGAAAAAAGAAGCAAAACAAGCAAAGAAAAACATGAGATTCATAACTGCAAATATTCTCTTTAATAAGGAAAAGCCTAACCATGTTAAGTGTCTCCTTAATTTCAGAAACAAAAGATCCACAAGACTTTAGGGAAGTGTAGCTCTCACTTTGCACAGCTTTATAGCTGGCATGCTTTTTTCAAGCTTAAATTTTTAAATATACACCAAAATACCTCATTAACTATTCTTTATAGTGATAACAATAATTATCATTGATCAAACTACTACTTATTAGTCATCTTGCATGTATTTTGTCAGTCAATTCTTATAAAAAAAATCATTGTGGGCACAGCTGACACTGAACAAATATCTGTATCAGCATATTTATTTATTTATTTATTTGTTTGTTTGTTTTTGGTACTGGGGATGTATCAGCCCATTTAATCTTTACAACCCAACAAAGTAAAAAATGAGGCACAGAGCTTATCATTACTCGCCCAAAGCACCCCAGTTGAAAAAGAACAAAGATGGTATTCTAACTCAATGAATCATTAATAATTTAAGCAAAATCTTTAACTCAAAGGAATGTGATGGCTCCGGACCACTGGTGAAGCCAATGCAATCCTCAACTCAGTTTTCCAAATATCAGTGCATTAATTATACTGCAGATACAGTGTTTTGTGGGACTTTAACAGTTCTTAATTCTTTAAATATTACATCCGTCCAGCTGGCACAGTTCCGCAGTCTTCTGTCAAATACCGAAGGTGGCAAAGCTGTCCCCATACAGCACAACAACCGACCGCCACAGCCTGTGAAGGGCAGAGTGGTGAAAGCCTCTTTCTGATGGGACCAAGAAGGAGCTCGACCAAGAATCCACCCACGCTTCTGACACCATATAATTAGATGATCATTTTTAAGAAACACGCTTTTTGAACACTGGCAAGACAGCATACCTACATTTATCCTGCATTAGAATTAGAAAATTAGAAGGAGAAAAACATCAAGTTTAGTTCTTAGTGAATAACTCAAATAATCTGTAAGCTTTGCAAATATTGATCTATAAACATAAGTTTATGATTAAGCTCAATTTTATTTTGTGTAAGTTTTATAATCACAACTGATATGTATCTTTTAGCTGATTCAATAAAATGGTTTCATCTGTTTCTTGTTTATTCTGTATTGGGTGGGCTTTTTTGCTTTTATTTTTTCCCAATCAAATTGTATTGGTATATTTTAAGTATATATAGTGATCAAATGCATCACAGAGAATTCATACCAGTTTATTCTGTATTCTATAAAGATGATTAACTTCTTATTCCACTTACATTTTTTAAAAATACCTTATTCCAAGGTGTATTTTACCTCCAATATGAGAAATCTAAGAGCAACTTGAGATGAAATATCAAGAAAGTCATTTGCTTACTTTTAAAGACAAATATATAATATCATATGTCATCTGAGTTTAATGTTACTATATGCTGGACATTAGTGATCTCTATAAGAATGATACCTTTTGTAGAGCAAGATGCATCTAAATATTGCTTCCACTTTTTCTCCCCACATTATCAAGGCCAATGCTGTTCTACCATTATTATGACATTAATTTGCATGTACCTATCTTCAATTTGAAAGAAAAAGCATAAGAGGATGATGTATAAAAATACTGAAGGACCACGTGATGTAACATCATAGAGAAACATCAATGAATCTTTTGCACACTTACTCTGAAACTAGTTTTCTCTAAAGCCATACCTACATTCAGAGTTTTGCAATCCCATGTCCAATATTTAGTCTTGTGATTTACTTTAGTTCTCTTGTCTAAAAATTGTATTAAAGACCAAAGCTCATTCTAATGTTTTCAGGTTTATCTAGTGTCACAAAATCAGCCAAAACCTCTAAATAAATGTCATCAAAATTAGAAAGACAGACCAGGCACATTCTTCTTTGTGCTGAGGGAACTCTTCAATGGAGGAGGTATTTATTTTTGACATAACAACCGCCCCCTTAGTTCAAACAAATCATATCAGTTGGCTTTTAATTCTAAAGTTATCAAAGGTTACACCGAGAGCCAAAGAAATAGATATTTCACTTTAGTCTGAGAAACACATCTACAAAAGATGCTCAACATCTACAGAACACTTGAAGTCATGTTTTGAAGGCAAGCAATTTAAAAACAAATTTCATAGGAAGAACTTTTAAAAATACCCTGCTCATATATATTTTAAGAGGGTTGAAATTGATTCCACAATTGATAGGTAAGTCTGTCAGTCCCCTTATGGAAAGGGTAAACATGTGACAGGAGACATATGATGGTCATCAAACTTTATCACTAAGCCAAACGCCAGGTGGGGAGCATGTTTCTCCTTCCTGCTTCTGCTAGAATTTCATCAATTTGGCACAGCTTACCAAGAGCATTATAGGGGCTTTCCATCCTTCTCTGAAGAAGCCGATAAAGCAGCTGTTGAGAGAAGATATGTGTACTAGGCATTAGGTCATCTGAGAATTCAACTCGTATGTTTCAGTGAGTCATTCTCCTCTTGTATACCCTCCTCTTTTGTCCATTTAGGTACATAGAGGATTTGGACACCGTACAAGGATTCTGTTTTTTCCATGACGTTTGTCAATGGACCTTCCTGATGTCAAATTGGTTAGGCTTCTCAGCATCTAGAATGACAGTGCCAACTGATGAGGCCCAGCCTAGGCCCAAGGGTATGAGGGTGCTCCCTACTGCCCTCTGTCTTGTCTCCTCCTCAGAAAGACTATGCAGAACACTTATGGCAATGTTCTACTGATTTGCAAGTCCAAGGAGCTCAAAATTATTTTGTAAGTTGTTCATGATTGTAAGTGTAAACAACAACAAAAAAAGTATTCAATTCATCAAAAGGAGAATTATGCCAAAGACAATAAATGAGAAGCAACACACTATTCCTTACAGAATATAAAAGAGCTGTGTCTATGTCTTATAACTCTAGTTACTCCATACTTGTGGCTTTTTACTATTTTGTGGTCCCAGGTATCTATGAATATGTGACCAAAGCTTTGAAACTTATCTCTCCCTTCCCTTCCAAAACAAATTACATAATTAGATCTAACCAAATTTTTGTACTGAATTTTAGAGTACTTAAAAATCTACCCTGTTCATTTCTATTCAGTCACAAGTCATTCTGGACCTCAGAACAAGAGCCTTGCTCTAAGTCTGAGCTATTGGGCTTCCCCTAGTACAGCACGTATTTTTGCTTTTCTACCTCATTCTTTATAGCAGCTGCCTCAAGACAGACTGACTAGATCTTTCTGGGATAGCTCACAAACTATCTTTCTATCTTTCCAATTATTATTTTGAGTTGTTATAGGGGATTTTGGAAGAGATATAAAAAGATAAAAATGAAAGAAAATCCAAATATCAGTGAACTTTTTATTAGTGGGTAAAATAATAAAAGGGTCACAAAAGAGAGTTTAAAAGGACAAAAAAAGAAGACTCAGGTAAGGAGGATACCATCAGATTAATAGTAGGCCCAAATCATTGTGAGTAATGTCAACATTCTCTGTATTCAAAACTGTGAAAGCATAAGGAAATACTTTATGTACATTGTCTTTATGATTACTATGAACTCCAAATGCTTATTTATCAACTATAGCCTATGACACACTGTACAGGGATTTCCTTATTACTAATAGATGACAATTTTCAATCTCAGGTAATACACAAAGAGATAGAGAGGCAGGAATAGATATGAATGAGTAAATAATTGCATTTAGTACATTGACAAAACAGAACCATAGTGAGGGTGCTTAACCTATTTAGAAGCAGATAGCTGGTACTGTGTTCCTAGACTTACATGGACACAGTTATAAAGATAAAGAAAAATGCATAAAATAACAAATATTTTAGAAGAATTGTTCTTGTTCACAATTATTGATTTTACAGAAGCATAACTCATAAGGAGTAATTTAGAGTGTTAAAAATACTTCCTGGGTTTCATCTTGTATCAAAAGTGGGACTAAAAGATAAAGGGGTCATATTTGCAAACATCAGTTACACTACTGAGATCACAAGTTCACTTACTACAAGTTTCCTGCAATGGTCTCTGAAACACTAATCCCCTTACCATGAGAAGGTAGAAAAAAATAGCTATAGCAGAGAGGAATATATTTAAGTGGTTTCATCTTTTTACTCTCAAAGACTAGAAAATGTAAGTCCTCAATAAATATTTCATTCACTTTTGTATACGTTAAATCATTTAGGCATGTTATTTTCTATTATATTACTGGTTGACCTGAATTGCCAGCAAAAACAAATGTATGATTCCTGGTATTGAGAAAATAAAAAGGACAAATGTATGACAGACGTATACTGTGCCACGATAATGTTTAGATACTTAGAAAAAAAACACAGTAATTTATCTAATCCTACACCAAAATAAATCCAAGATACATGACATTTTTCAGTGAAAATAGGCAAGTACTTAAATAATATGTGGTTGGAGAACTTTATTCTATAAACCAAAGATTAAAAAGAAAATAACAGAATAATTAATCATACTGAAAATTTAAAATATGTAGATCAAAACAGCAACAGTAAAAATCTTTTCATGAGAAGAAAAATAATAGCTGAAAAAACTTTTGCAACATAATTGACATCCACATGATTGAAGTTCTTATTATATAAAAAGGTTTCACAAATTATTAATATGAAAATTGAATTATCAAGAGAAAATGGTAAAAAGATACAAAATACAATTCAGTGAGAAGAAATACAAAGGATCACTATGTACATAAAACTTCCCAATATTAGCAAAGATGTACAGATCAAAACAATATTTCATCTTTCTTTACATATAAACTTAGCAAAGATTTTAAAAATAATATACAGTGATAACAAAGATACAAAGAAATAAACCTATAATACGTTGCTGGGAAGAAGGTAAATTGGTAATGTCTTTTCACCTATAACACAAAATTCATATTCTAAAAGAAATCCAGAAATCATGTAATGGATTCAGTGTAAAAAAAGAAAAGTATAGTGATACAAGTTTAGACTTGTTATACTGAGATTACCTTATCCATTACCCTAACTTCAAAGAATATGTAAATTCTGTTATGTTTATGATCTCTGAATTTGTATTTTCATTAATTTATATTCAAGAGTTTCAAAAAGCACATGATCCCAACTGATACCATCACTGGACATGAAATGAGACTTACGGCTATAATTTTTCTTTTTTTAAAAATATTTTTTATATGTTAAAAAGAAAAAAACAGAAGACTGTAACTTTTCAAGCATAACCTTTCCCATATCACTATAATCCTCCTTCCATCATCAAGAGTAAAGAGCACCCATATTAAACTTTCTATGCAACCAGTTACCTCTTACATTTTCTCTTTACAGAAATGATGATAACCACTTCACACACACACACACACACACACACACACAAATGAAATGTTTGTCTAGATGCAGTTTAAGATTAGTAGGAAAAGGATCCTAGCTGGGGATTGAATGTAAAGCCCATGAAATTCACTGGCCTCCCAGAGCAGATGAACTTTGAAGGATCGTGTTGAACCAAATGGAAAGTCAAAATGGGTTACCACTTCCCCGAAGATGAAAAGAAAAGAAGATTAGGATTAGGAAAAAACTCAGGTGAATCTATATGAAGTTTAGAACTGGCTTCACTTGTGAAAGACATCTCCAGTTCTGCAACCTACACAGTATTGTATTGTCCCTAAAATTCATACTGGTAGAACCTTAACATGCCAATTGAGTATCAAAAGCAGCCATTTCCTTCTACCCACCATATGAATTGAATACCAAGTTAGGAAATTATATTTATTTTGTAAATACTGGATAAATCATTTAACAATATCTGAGTAAATATGCCTATACAAATAAGATAATTAACCAAGTTAATAAGAAAACAAACTCAAAAAAAGAAAAAAGAAATCCTAAGCTTCAGACAGAACATGGATTAAATGAAGCATTTGTTAAATTCATAAAATTTGGAGCTCAGAAAATACTACAGCTTAAAGAACAAGGAAAAGGACCTTAATATTGATTACTTCCTTTGATAGCTAAGACTCAATAAAAGTAAAGAGAGAAGTTCTAGACGGAGAAATATTTTAGGGCCTAAAGTTCTCTCAGGTATTTTTCTGCCTAAAGTTGGGGAAGATTGTTTTGTTTTGTTTTGTTTTATATTTTTGGACTTCTGAAGTTTACAGTATTGGTCTTTGAACGAAATTCTTCATTTTTGCATGAACATAGTTTTCTGTTGTGTTGAAAGAAAAATTAATGAAGACACAATCTCCAATTTAGCTTTCTGTGTTTGGGCAAGGGCATCAATTCTTATTACTTAAACCGGTGCTTCTGCCAGTAGAACAGCTCACTCGTGCTTTTTTTTTTTTCTTGATGCTTTCCTTACAGCATTTTCCTCTTTAATGTACTGCACCAAGCAAACCAACAAGAGCAGATTCACATCCTTTTGCACTCCAGCCCCTCTTTCAGGTCTTCCCTACTCTACTCTTAATTATAGTCAGTGGCTTACACACCTTCTTCCTGAGCCCTCAGATCTTGGCTAACACATTATTACTCATGAAGGTCTTTTCTAGCCTGAATTGTCAGGCCTCTATTATCTGTTCTTATGGAACCTTGAACTTTTTCTCAACAGTGCTCAAGGTATTTATAATTTGTGTAATTATTCATGTAGCATTGGTTAATCCTGCTAGGCTGCAAACCCAATGAGATCAGTGAGTCTCTATTGATTTTCTTTCTACATTTCCAATAATTCATTTGTCTGATATATGGTAAGTACTCATTAAATTTTTATATAAATGAATAAACAGAATTTCCTGGTCAGTAAGCTGGCATTCACAAATTAATCCAAACCTGGAAATGAGAGTCACCTGAAAAGTTTTTTTAAATTAGCTTGTGATATCTTTCACTTTACTTTTTATGAGTAATATATGTCATTCATATTGAACACCTTCATCATCAGGAATTTGATCTTGTACAGGTTATACCTTAATTCTTTTTTCCTTCATTGCCGTCCCTACCCTTTAACTCCTTTCCTCCCCATTTACAAAAGCTTTGCTTCCATCTTTTTCATTCCACTTTCTTTTCTTCCCTTTTCCCTTCCTTGTCTTCCCCCAACCCTCTTCCTTGTTTTCCTTCCCACTTGAACATTTTCCTCCTACTTCCCTATTATTTCTAGCCTCCACTGTGCTCACTATTTAGCCTTTGGGCTTCTCACACAAGAGAAACAATGCTATATTCAAACTTAAATGTCTGATTTATTTCACTTACGATTAGAGTCTTGAAGTGCACCCATTTGCCTACAAATAACTCAAATATATCCTTCTTTATGGCATAGTATCACTCATTATATATAAATACCACATTTTCTTTATCTATTCATCTGTTGATGAGCATGTGGGCTGTTTCCAAGATTTAGCTATTGTAAATTGTATAAATATGGCTATGCATGTATCACTGTACTATGATGCTTTTAACTCTTTTTGTACCAGTTTACATTCCCACCAGGAATGGAGATGGGTTCCTTCTTCCCCACCTTTTTTGAAGTATAGTTTTCCAAATCTCCCTAATTCTCTCATTCTATAAATATGGGCCATGACCATTAATCATGACATGTCAACTTCATTGAATGAAGAGATATATAATAGATTGAGAAAGTCCACTCTGGGATCGGTCTGGGTTTGTCATGGAGGCATAACCTTGGATACCACATATGGTCCCTCGCTCTTTGGCACTGTCTCCTTGCTGTACTTCACTGCTAACATGACCTAAGCAGCTGTTCTCCTCCAGGCATTTCTGCCTTAAAGCTCCCTGAAGCTCATCACATATCCTCATTTTATCTTTCCTGGCAGGGCTTACCTCCTTGTTTGTTATTTGTACGTTATTCCACTCCCCATGAATCACTTGACATTCTCTAGACATACTTTGTTCTTTACCTCTGTTCATGCTGTTCCCTTTCTCAGGAATCCTCTACTTTCGCTATTAAAATCCTAGCCATACTTTCAGGATGATTTCCAATGGCACCCTACGTCCCCACCACTGGAGACAGGCCTTCCCTAGCAAAGCTCCCAGACTATGCTCAACTATAGCAGAGTAAGAGATATGGTGTTAGATACTGTTGATGTCCAGTTGACTTAATGTAAAGTACTGTGTTGCCTATGTTGTCCTATTCTGATCTGCTCTGTACTGCCCCCTTTTGTTTTATTCTCTTTTAAATAAAAAAAAAAAAATGCTCCTCCTCTTCACTTTGCTTCTTAGTTCCCAGGCCCTTCATTATCTCTTCTTTTAGGCTGTCAACAAAACACAACAGGAACAAGTGAGAAGGAAAAATATCTAGACAGAAATGGTTCATTTCATCACTCAACTTTGTATTCCCTGAGGAACACAAAGTTAGAGCATATAGTGTACACTCAGTATAATTGATTTGACACAGATGTAGTTTTTCTCACTACAAAAAGGCAGGTTAAATGATAGCTTATTTCTGTGCAGGAAAAAAATTCAAACAGTAAATACACTTATTTACTATCCATTTGAAAAGTCATATTTTAATTATTTTATTATTCACATAGTAAAAATTTTACTATGTGGAAAGAATCATATTAATGTTTAGCAAATCAACAATAGTATAAAGCACTGATCCTATTAAGATTCTTACAAATTCCAATTTTATACTTTTTTGTTTTTTAATTTAAAAACAAAAAAGGATTTAACAGGTACAGAATTTCAAAACAAAATAATAGGAAATTAACACTAGTTAATATATTACATATTGTTATCTTTAAAGTAGTCATTCAGATTACAAGTTTTGGGCATAAAATATTGATTAAACAGTCAAATGACAAAAACACAAACTTTTTTTTTGATGAACTAACAGAGAAAACAATTGTATATTTCTTTAGTTTGCTTTGCATTTCCAATTGGAAATGCTGCAGATGATACTGAAATGAAGAGACCTTGTCACAGAGGAGCTTACCGCCCTACAGGAAGAGACATCCATATAGGTAACTTTAAATCATACCTGAATTATATACTGTAATAAACAAACAACCACATGTTAGGAAGGCAGAAGAATAATGATTTAAATGCAACTTCCTATTGTTTCTTATTCAACAAAGTTTTTCTACCAGAATACAAGCTACAAATTTGCCTGTCTTTCAGGTTATAACCAACTTGCAAGCTGAAACACAGTGGAAGTGTTTGGAACGTACTGTCACCTTTTCTCCTGGGAGAAGCAATATACTAGAAAAAATATATCTAACTTGGTGAAATGAATACAAACAATCTTGACATACAAAATAAAATATGTGAAATCATGGCAATAGCCAAAAATTAGTAGGCCCATACTAAGAGATCAAACACAAGACAATGGGGAGTCCCAGCAAAATTCAACAGCGGCTGGATAAACTGGAGAGTAGGCACACAAATATAAGTCCTAGAAATAAACTAGGATTCAATTCCTAGATTTAAAAATGGGTACAAAGCACATTATTACTTATATCTCAGAGAACTTGGGTTATCAAGTCTGAACTTGGCACACAGAATCTGGACAGAAGCAATTATTGGAACCAGAAAGCGTGGTCAGGAGTCCCTAGTTGAAAAGATAGAGCTTATTATATTCTTCTGTTTAAGGTCAAGATATGTTTTAGAGGTCAGCAGAATTGAATTTGCATCAAGCAGTGCAGTTGACCCAGCTGTGCTGAGAAGATAGATTGGATGTGCATGAATAAAAAGGGATTTTAAAGGGATACAAAAACAACATAATCCCCCCCTGCCTGTGCCTGCCAAACTTTCAAGTCAAATTCCAGCTACATTTGTTACAAGTCTGCTGCTCCTAATCAGTTGTGAAAGGTTACATGAAGTCAAATATAGCAAAACAAAAGTTGTATTAAATTAAACTTGATTTAGAAATAAATGAGTCAGCACTTTGAAAAACAAAAGGTCATCCTGTAAAGTTTCAGTCTGTTTAGAAAATTTGGAAAGGATTGCAAATGTTTTCCACTGGGCAAAATAGAGAATCAGCAAAGGTAACCAAAGGACACCGTGGCACACAGAAAACTTGTTAGCGAATGGCATACATTGTAGCCTTGTGATTTATGACTAGTGAACCTAGGAGATAAACTTAAATTCAAGGAAACGTCAGCCAATAAGTAGTTTAATACACTTGTGCAACTGTATAGAACAGCTTCACTGAGAAACCTAGTAGGGGCTTTCTTTGAAATAAATCTTTCTGGAATGAAAATGTAGCTACTTTGCAAATCAAAGTATTGGAACACTATATCCAAATGATACTGTAGTTGAAGTGTTGCAGGCACTGGAAATGCAGGCTTCATTTCATCGACACTTGTTCCACGCCTACCTGTAGCTCCAGCCCCTCCCTCACCCCACATGACTGTCATCATTTCTGTGTCCACTTTTTTGGGGCGAGGATAAAGGAGAGGTTGAGATGGAATTTGCTGTGTAGCCCAGTTGACCTTAAACTCATGATCCCCTTGCCTCACTCTCCTGAATGCTGTGATTACCGGTGTGTGTCAGCATACCTGGCCCATTACTACATCTTTGTGAATGACATCATTGTTCTCCTGGGAATAATTGACATTCTAATTGGCATATCTGCCTCTGTTATTGCCCTTCTAAGTTTGCTCCATATCCAGAGTGCAATTTAATCGAATACTGCCTCTATGTAAAACACTTTAGTTTCCTCCTTACATTCAGGGAAAACTCCAAGTTTCTTCAGTTTGGCCCTTATAACCATTGTGATTTGTCCCAGCTAAACTCTCCAACTTTATCTCTTACTAGGTTCATCAAGCAACCTGTGTTCCAGCCACAGAGACATGTCTACACTTACTGAACAAGCTACAGTATTACATACATCAGTGCCCTTGAGCATTCTCAGCAATGTACTACAGATTGCCTTATCTCTGGCAAGACTCAAGTAAACGTCTATTTGAAAAAGCCCTTGGTATCATAGGCAGTGCTTACACAAACTCTTAGACCTAAGCAAGGAGGAGCTCTGAGCTAGATATAGCACTTTAGAATGTTTCATATATCATAAATAAACAAAAACAAATTAGTTGAAGAACATATGTGAGTCTCTGTCTCTCAGGATCTGGTCCTCCGCCTGGCTAAGCAGACCTAACCATCTGCTCTTAGGACTAACATGACTCATATCCTGATAAAATACTTCTCCACGGTTCTAGCCCTATGCCCTTGAAGCAAAAGGCAACTGAATGATGCAGAAGTTTGTGCATTGCAGCCCTGTGGACATTAGAGGCTGACAACTGCATAGTCAGGAGGTTTTGAGCAGTAAGGGCATTTAAACAGGAGAAATCCCATAGTATTCGTTCTTCTCTGTCAGCATATATTCCATATGGAATTTGCATATATATTCTTGCAAAACAAACTGTTATTCCCAGGAAAGAAAGAGCCAGGCATGCACTTGCTTGTCTATGTGCTCAAATTTATGGTTGCAGCTACTCATGTATTCACAGCAGTTACACATGGCAACTGAAAAACATTTTGCAATTTTAAACAATTCCCCTACTCTTAATTACTCTTGAATGTGAGTTGATCTAGATATGTACTCTGTGACTCCTCAATCCAATTAGCAATTAGGTGGACACTGATTGCTAGAATTGGCTATCATTTTAATTTTTCAAAAATTTGTTTTATTTTGTTTTGCTTTTTGGGACAGAATCTTGCTATATAGCTCAAACTGGACTTAAACTCACTATATAGGTCAGTCTGACCTCAAGCTCACGGCAATCTTCCTGCCTCAGCCTACAAAGCACTGGGACTAGGGATAGAAATGCATCAACATACCTCACACTTTTTCAAATATGTTTAATGTAACTCAATTAAATTTTCAAAAATTAAATTAGAAATTTCAATTTTAGCTAATTGTTTTATATTTTAGATTTTAATAGATTATATGAAAATGAGATTTAAAAATAATTTTCATTTTTGTACATTTAATTTCAGTTTGATACAAAAGGTTTAAATTTTATACACTTGGAACATATATATATTCTTGACATCTAGGCCATTATTTTGAATAAATTATGAATTATGTTATCATCTTGATTGCTAATTTTTAACTAATCATTTTGCTAAAACTAAGGCCAAAAATGCATGTGGGATAAGTTAATTTTAATCTATAAATTAGGCTTTCTATGTTATTGCACATAGAAAATAAAAGGCCAAGAAAGTTATGCCGTCCAGACAGCCCGAGTCGCGCCCTCCAGCCCCGCGCCGCCGAACTTGCCTTAACTTCCTTGGCCGACCTGTCCTCCCCGCCACTTCGCCAACCCGCCGCCGTCGCGTCCGGAAGTCTCTCAGAAAGCAGCATCTCGGCCTGTCTCTTTGGGACCCGAAAGTCTCGGACCAGTAGAGTGGCCTGGGCTGTTTGGATCGAAAGTCTGCACAGACCTGCATCTCGGCGCGACTCTTTGGGACTGGTAGGCCCGCCCTTCATCCGCAGGGAACTGCTTGGAGATCGGCATCTGGGCCAGGTCTGTTTGGGCCCATAGCCCCGCCCTTCACCCCCAGGAAGTCTCCCAGAAAGCAGCATCAAGGACTGTCTCTTTGGGACCCGAAACTCTCAGACCCACAGAGTGGCCCGGGCTGTTTGGATGGGGAATATTGTGGAGACTGGCATCTTGGCCAGGTCTGTTTGGGACCGGGAACTTTTCAGAAAACAACACTCTGGCCTGACTCTTTGGGACCTGTAGGCCCTTTACTTGCAGGGAACCTCCTGGAGACCTGCCTGGGAAAAAGCACGGTGGCCTGGCCTGCCTGAGATTCCACAGGCTCCGGGGTGGACACACCCAGCATTCGCCTTACAACTTAGGGAGCCAGGAGCCCACAGAGGGGAGTTAGGACCCTGTGAGGAAGCCAAGAGCCTGTGGGGGAGCCACTGCCCCTCCAGGAACCAAGGCTGTAAAAGGTAATTTGCCACATAACCAGAGAAAGCTTTGGAACACTGCTCAAAGTAAGGAAATATAGAAAAATGACAAAAGGAAAGACCAAAAGGCAGGCTCAAAGCCCTAGCCCTCCCCAAGAAAACTTAGAAGCTGTGTACATAGAAGAAAAAAGAAGCCATACACCTGAAATGTCTGAAATGATATCAAATGAAATAAATATGCAAATAGGGAAAGCTATGGAGAAATTCAAACCAGAAATA